>VXAZ01007005.1:3526986-3674735 GCA_013399875.1 Gymnorhina tibicen
GGCCCGTCGGGCGGAGCGGCGCGGGGCGGGCGGGGGCGCGGCGGCCGCGAGAGGGCGCTGTTGCCCCGCCGGCGGCGCTGCCCCGGCCGAGCCCCGCGGTCAGTGCTGTCCGTCCGTCCGTCCGTGTGTCCGCCCGCCCCCTCCCAACAGCGCTGCCCGCCCCGGCCTCTCTCCTTTTTTTCTCTTCTCCTATATATGTATTTCCCCCCTCTATCTCCTTTAATTTCCAGTCAATTAAATCACGGTTAATATGTTTTAATAACGCTCGCGAATGCTAAATGGCAGGCGATTTAAGGCTGAGGCTTGCCATTACGGATGCGGCCATAAAGTTAATTCCTAACACTTAAAAAGAAACTCCGCGTTAATGAGTTTTACTATTTCACGGGTGACAGTTTAATTTCACAGTGCCAATAAACATTTCCATTGAATAGGCGCTGCTTCCTAAATATTTAGGAGTCAATCTTAAAGCATGATGATCAATGGTTTTATTATACTGTACAGATTTTACTTATTCATTGAGCAATGAATTAGCATGGAATCAGCTGTAAGTACTTTCCCAGGAGCTGAGTGAAGGAGCCTGTGAATCTGTAATAGCTCCAAGTTCCCTAGAAACCTCGTTAGAGTCACATGTGAAGATCTATGTGTGCTCACACGGACCTCAATAATTGCACCCAGTATGAAAATTCATCACCTTCTTAAATAAATCATCTCCTTATGTTGGAGCTGAGGGAGGCTGTATGCTCTTCCTCAGTTTTGGGCCAAGAAAGCTTATACACGGGCTAAAATACTGAAGCAGTATCCAGAAATATATTCAAGTAGCTGTATGAAAGTGCTATTGCTCTGAAGGGTTATTGAGCTTCTGGGTACCCCATAAACTTTCCAAAAGAAATAACTGAATTCCACATATGAGAAGCTTCAGTGCAGGTGACTGTCAGAAGCTTCAGTTTGAAAGCCCAAGTGCAAATGGGAAAGGATTCGTTCTGCACCTTCCTCGATATGAATACTTTGGCCAAAGGAGTTGCATTCAGATGCCAGTACTGGTATGTTCACAATGACTTCAATAGGTTTTTTTGGGACAGATTTTGTGAACAAGAACAGAACTGGAGATAGTATTTACAGGTGAAAAGGACTGTGCTTTGGTGGTGGGGGGGGAGAGAATGCAGCTAATTTAATTTTCTTCCTGATAACTAATACATCTTTAATCTAATTTGGTTTTTTCCTTCCTTCTAAATTACAAAACTTTTAAAAATTATTCTTTTCTCACTTACTTAATTTACTGTAAAATAAAAGTCCTGAGTAAATAAAAATCTTCTCTGCCACTGAGATATTTGATTATAATTTTCTCTTTGGTAATAGTTTCTAATTAAAGAAAGAATTGGTAAAGAAACTGCTTTGAAACACAGCTACAGGCTAGGGGTCAGTAGACATCATTAGAAAGATCAGAATTGCCAAATGCTAATAAAATATAAGAAATTCCTCCCACTTTGCATTTTGCAGTATTTTATTAAATTAGGTAAATAGAGTGGCAATAGAATTTCTCCCCAGGATACTAATTACTAGAAAATGAATAAATAGCCATGTACGTAACACTGGAAATGTGTTGCATGTGATATCTGGGAGAACTGAAACTTCCACATTTATCAGATAGACAAGGAGATGCAAAGCCTTGCATGCTATATAACAAATTAGTTGCCCTTTAGCAGCGTATTCTGTGATCTGAAAGCATTAGTAGCTTTGAGTCTAGACTTGTTGTTGAGCCTTTTTTTTTTTTCTCCTCTCTTTTCCATTTTAAAGTTGGAAGGAGAGAGCAGTAGTAAAAAAATGAAGGGAGAGATGAACGCATGTTTTTCTTAAACACTTTGCAGTTCAGGGCTAGTCTGCAGTTGCAGAAAAGAATCGCAGGAGCCATTAGTGATCTTCCACCACACTAAACCGGGTGGATCTTAAAAACGCCTCCTATTGCTATTTTACACCTTGTGCCTCCCTTCCCCTTACTTGTATCTTTCTTGACTGACTTTTCACACGTGGCCAGAAAGATGTAGCAGATGAAAACACTTCCTGGTCAAGTGGCACCTTCTGACTCCCATTGCGAAAGCTGTTCTCAAATTATTACATGTTTCTCTTCCGGAAGGCAGCTGCATCCGCCACCCACAGCATCCCTAGCATTTATTATCCCTCATCACCAGCACTTACTAGCTGAACAGGAGACTTTTAAACCTTTCACTTAAACCCAGTCATAAGTGTCAGTCAAAGCTGCAGAAATTCAATATGTAGTAGAATGAGATCTTCTACCAAAGTTCTCGCAGAAATATATGGCCAGTGTATGGTCCATTACTCTGCAGTAGATTTCCATGTGGCCTTACAGGACACATCCGTCTTTAATAATTCTGTTCAGTTAAAAATAGGCAATGTGTGTCTGGTTTATTTATTTTGAAAAAAAAATACTGACGAAAACAGGTTTTTTTGGCCAAGGAAATTTTATATATGTAATTTATATATTTATTTTAGGCAACCAGTATTCACTCTGATTTTAGCCTTCCTTCCTCTGCAGTGATGATAATTGCACAGGAGTCAGACAAGTGTAAGTGAAAACTTACAGGAGAAAAATCTGGCTCTGGATATTTGAGGCCATCAAGATCAGGAGGGTGTATTTGGGATTTGTGTAACAGCACAAATGAGACCTGTTGAGTCAACCGTGGCAAAGGCAAGAGGTCTCTTAAGCAGTGACCTTTCTATCCGTGTGGTCAGAAATGCTAAGTTTTGAAAAGCTCTCCTGAAATGGGTAGAATATTGATTGTCAGTTTGTGGCTCGTGCTTGCAGGCTGAGTACAGAGGATCAGACACACATCTCTGGCTTTTCCTCTGGCTCCAGTACTTAAATATTTTTAACAAGAGAATAATATTCAGATGTGCTTTCTTCCTCTTAGTTTCATACGGGGGAGGGGTAAAACACAAATGTTAGCTTTTTCATGCCTTCAGATGTATCAGTGGAGAAATGGTACAAAACAATGAGATTTCCTGAGAGAAAAGCTGTGAATGACCCACAGCTGATGGTGCTTCCATTGCTTATCTGTCACTATCTAGCTTTCAATCCCTTTGACTCAATCAGCACTCCTTGGCTGTGAATCAGTCTCAAGATGGTCTTTCCGTGGACTACAATGATATTTGGATTCTGCGTCCACCAGGCAGATGGCATTGCCAGCCACAGGAATCCATCCAGGGTTATTATCTCAGCATCCAATACATTATCTGCCTGGACATTTTTTTTTTTCCTTCCCTCTTAATGTCATGCAAATGCAGCAGGTTTTTCCTTATAAATTGACAGCAAGAACAAATTGTTTTCAAATGTTCTTGGTACATTTGTACAAAGTGTAGACTTCAAGTGGAAAATATGATGACTCTGGGTAGAACAACATACTTGTGAAGCTCCCCCTGCACATGGCACGTAGACTTCAAGTGGAAAATATGATGACTCTGGGTAGAACAACATACTTGTGAAGCTCCCCCTGCACATGGCACGTACAGGCTTCTGCCAATATTCCAGTCCCTGTAGGACTGGTGAAGTTTTTTTTTAAGCACTGTAATCATTCTTTTACCAGTGGGAAACTGAGGGTGTGTGTATATAAACAAGAGAAATGTACAATCAATCTGAGAATCTGAGTATCTAAAATAAAGCCTTAGGGGTCAATTGAGTTGATCCCATATGGCGTGGTTGTCTCCCATTCTCTGTTGTTGATTCATATTCATATTTGCTATATGTAGTAGTTTCTAAATCCATAGATTACTCCTCATTTCCTCTTCCTCTCCTTCTCCTTTCTCTGCTGCTATTTGAAGCAAGTGGAGTTTGGGTATCTGAATACTGAAATGAACAAGAATCCAAAGGCAGTGGGAGTGTGAGGTAGCATTTATTTGTTTTTAGCCCCCCAAATGGATTTTCTATAGATGTGACAGGTTTCAGCTCTATTGGCAAACTTGAATTACAGTCTTACCTACCCCCTACTCTGAAAGAGACACGAGAATGGGAGAAACAGAGGACTGAAGGTATATCTGCCCGCTCACACGTGTCAGGCTCTCTGTCTATATACCTCCTTCCCCTTTGCCTGCCAGCTTCCAGAATCCTACCAATGGTTCCAGGGCTCTCTACATAGGACACCAGGTAACCTGCTGTGCCTTTTTTTTTTTTTTGGTAATAAAGAATTCTGCTGTTTTTCCACCCTCAGACTCAGGTTTAGGGGAATGATATTCTGGTCCTGTAGCATCCACTTTTTCAGTCTGCTGTGGCCTTACTGATACAAGCATTGTCTCTGTAGGATGTGGTTCTTGTTGGACTCATCTCCTCTGGGTCTATGCAACTGTGAAAAGAACTGGTAGATCTGTATAAACATTTTCCTTCTGCTGTCAGTAAAGTCTTTAAGAGACATGAACTGTTTTATTTTTGCTTTTAACTAAGCTTCCGCTACTCAAACCAAGAGAAAGGGGAAGAGAATAATATAGTCATGAAATAATAAAGGTTTAAAATCACAGGCAATTCTTGGAGGCTTTGAAGGCATCACTTGGTAAGGCAGGAAGCATCAGCAGACATGTTGTCATGTCTGTAGAGTTAGAGAAAAAGAAGTTGTGGTTTTTTTGTTTGTACACCGTGCTGGGCTGATATAATTGATTCTTAATTTCCTTGTATTAATGCGGTCACTGATTTTTTTTTTAATTGCCTTATGCAGGTTTTTTTGGGCTAGAAATGCCATTTGCTCACTAGATGAGTGCAACTGATGTTTTAAATTATGAAAACAATTCAATATAGAATTTAGAGGGGGGAAAAAAAACCATGCCAAAACATGGATTTACTTATTTTCTAATTATCTGCTCTGTTAAGCAGCTAAAAAAAGATAGGTAGTTCATACCGTGGTGATCTAATTGCCCTTCTACAGGTATATTTAGATATATGAAGAAAATATTTAATATTTTAGCTGGTATTTTTTCCAAAAATAAAGGAAAGTAACTTAGTAAAAGAGAGGGCATGAAGCCATTTGTAAATGTCATGAAGGATCTTGCTTGATCTGTATTCCAGGGGAGGAATCCCATTTTTCTGGCTGTGTTTTTCCTTTGCATGATACTAGCTCTTTCTCTGCATTCTTATGAACATATGCTGGAACTTGGATAACTTGGTCCATCTCCTACAGAACTTTGTGCTCAGAGATTATCAGTACAGGTTCAGAATAAAGCAGTGGAAGTCTGTATGACCCTGCCTATCTACAATACTAAATGGGCATTAGAGTACTGGTCCATTCAATTACGATGTTATATTTTGTAACCTGTGAAGTAAAAGCCTACAGAGTTGGCTTTTATTTTTTTGAATGTACAATTATAGTACTTAAACTGAAAAAAAGGTACAGAGCTTGGAGTGGTAGTGGCAGATTTTATTTTATCCAGTGTTCCTCTGCTATAGTCAAGACCTCCTCAGTCTCCAACCTTGCGTTCTCTAGTCCAGCCCCAGAGATCTCAACCTGTATAGTTCTTGAATAACCCAGTTACCACAAGTGTGCTTCAGCCAGGACAACAGAATGTGATGAGTTGATGGACATCTGCAATAATTTTTCTTCGATGGCAGAAGCTGTCTGTGGAAATAATTTTGCAAGAGAGATGCTTGTTCTACTCTTTTTCAGATATTGTATATGAATTTGGAGACTTTTTCCTGGTTGAGAAGAAGGCTTTAGTGTTAGAAAGAAATGTCAAGAAATGATTCACATCACAAAAGCAGAGCTAAGCCCTTAGTCTCTTTTGTATCAGTGGCAACCCACCATTTGTACTCATTTTGCGCATGCCAGATCAGAGAGGAGTCAGGCTTGGAATCAGACCCCATGTGCTGGTGTATTGCAGGTAGCAGGAAGTTTTTAATGAACTAGAAGATTTTCCCCTCAGTTTGAGTCTGATTGAAACAGCCTTTGGATAACAGCAGCTCAACAGTTGGTTTTGTCATGAATGGAGATTATATAAGTAACTAAATTTAAAGTAGCATCCAGCATCACTGTGATTCATGATCTGGAGGTTGTTTCAGCTCCAGGATTGTGCTGGTGTGCTTGTATTGGGACAGGAAAGCCCAGGTTCCTGACCATAAGACTGGTTTATCAGTGAGCTGGATGTAGGTGCTGGAAGTTTGCTGGGAAGAGTCTCTGTGAGTCCCTCCTGTCATAGTCAACATCAGACATGTTACACCAGTGATAAACTTATAAAATGCCATCACTGTTTCCATGCTAGACAATACAACTCCGAATTTGAGGTTAAGGGGTATTTTTAATGAGCATCACTGTTACATGAATTCCTAAGAGCAGTAACAAGAAAAAGCTAACTTTGTAATTGCCCAGTGAATACCATTCAAGACTATAAAAGGCTTTTAGTAGCTGGTGTTAATGTACTCTTTTCCAAACTGTTAATTGCCTGGGATCTGTGATATCTTTATGGCATAAAGAGCAGTGAGTTGCAGTGGGACGCACCGCATTCCGTTCAGCTTAGTACTTGGAAATACTCAAAAGATATTCAGCAACAGCCACAGCAGTGGAAGCTGCAAAGAATAACTGGTATCATTCTGAGGAATGTTTCCCTTTTGACACTGCTAATTAGGGTTCAGCACAGAGCCCCAGCACGTGAAACAGAATGGTGTTCAATGCTAACCGCTGTGGCACTGCAGCAATTGGACTGGGAAGGAAACAAATGTGCTTTCCTTCTCTCTTTTATTGTGTGTATTGAGAAAGATTGAGTGTTGACCCTTAGGAATTCTGGGGCATAAATTTTTCTTCTAAAACTATTCAGTGCACTGTGTTGCCAATATAGTAGTAAATAATAATAATAATTTTCAAATGGGTAGAATCCTCCCTTTGTTCCCAGCTGGGCAATAAGGAGTTGATAAATGCTGTACTGCCTGGATAAGAATTGGCTTGTTCCATTTACTGCTCTAAATGGTGAAGCATTGTTCCTCGATGACAATGGTTCTTCACTGATGACAGCTCGTCAGCACTCCAGGAACAGAGACAAATGCCTTGTGATCTGTGTCACCAGTGACACATCTGTAGTCATTCCTGTAATAGTTTAGTGATGTCTTTATGTGTGGGCATCAATTGCCCCCACTTAGGATGTAGATCCTGAGCCATTGCTCTCTGTCCTCCTCCTAGGTCATAAAAGCAACCTGCTGAGCATTAATATATAATTTTCTTCCTTCCATTCATGCAAATTTGTCACTGGAGCGGGAGGGGAATGGCAGGTTCTAACTGGAGAATATGTGTTGTGTCTATAAAATTATACATAAGGATTGGAGCAGGAGGTGGAGTCCAGACTGTGCAGGCAAAGAGAGGCGGTCACCAAGAATGTTCTTCAGTTTCCTATTACTAGTGGCAGCTTCCTAAGGCACTCAGTGAAGAGGTCTAAATTAATGGTCCAAGTGAGTCATCGGTGAACTGTTAGTGGGAACACGTTCATTTGTAGTAATCAGGATTGATTTATGAATAGGACAAAAGGGACCAAATAAGCTATGAAAATGCATGTTGTAGATGTTTTTTCCCCTGATGAATAATTCATCCTCTTTTAGCATCCATGAAAACAAAAACACCGTGCACATAAAAACCCATTAAAAAAGTTAATCCCACAAATGGCTGAACGCGGAGAAAATCAGCTTTTGTTTTAAAAGGTAGATTTTCTCAAATCTTCTCTAATTTGATTTGCCAGTGGGGTATAATTTAAGTCAAACAAGTTAGCAGCGTTACGTGCTATATAAAGGTCTAAATATTTAATAGATTTTGATAACGCCTGCCCCCCAGGATAAAGAGCTAAGGAATGCTCATTTTCCACAGTGCAGAGGGTAAGCTAAACCCAATAGAAATGGCAAACACAGTGGAGAGGAAGCTTCTGTTCACAGGATATGGTCCTCCAAACCTGGCCTTGGGAGAATTTGCAGTGCACCTACATAATCATGTAAATAATGTGAAATCTAAATAATCCTGCAGAAATGACCTCAGTGAAAATGATGGAGGCTTTTTAGTGACTGTAAAGTCTCATGGTCTCTACATGCCTGTGAAAATGCCTACAGTGAGCCTCACTCAGGCAGAGCACGTGCTCTGGAACATACAGGATGCTGTGTATTCAGATAATCCTGGTGGCCATCTGCCCATCTCCTGCTGGATGGACACGTCAGTGGGAAGAGGAGCATCAGTGCCCCTACAGGGACTGGTGCTCCAGAGGAGCACAGGTGTTCTGTGTAAAGCTACATAGGAAGCCTCTGCAAAAATAGAATATGAACTTGATTGTATTGGATTCTAGGTGGGCACTTTACCCCTAGGCTGCCCAACCCTTGGTGCACCTCCTATGTCAACACTAAACAGAGCATCAGAAAGAAGGGGAAACCTTACACAGAAATAACAGTGCCACTGGATTGCTTCCTAACTGCCCCCAAAAGTTCAGAGGGGTTGGTTTGTGTTGTTTTATTATTTTTTAATTTTGTAGAAAAATAGTTTGCATTTTAATTTTAGAGGAAGAACCTTCTTCAGCAACCCTGAGGAAGATTAAACAGCTATGGCATTTTTCACAGAGACTGTTTGTTTGGAAAAGAAAATGAAAATTTGATGAATTTCAATCAGATGTAGCTTGCAGCGTTCAAATATTTATGGATTATCAAATTCCCTTTACCCAGCTCTGCTTCTTAAGTACAGAGCTCATCTTATATGTAATATTAATTCTCATTATTCTTAGGCAGTTATTCACTGAATTCTTGTGCAGGCTCAGTTCATCTAGGACCTGGTCTAAATTTCATGAAAATGAAGGGAATGACTCGTACTTGAATTTCAGATCATCTTTTCTTCAGAAGCCTGTTCATTCAGCATGCAAATCCTTGTTATTGTTCTTCTGCAAAGTTTATTTTCCTTAAAATCTGTCTGGCAATGTATGCAGTACAAGTTGTGTTTGTACCCTTCAGCAGTAGGAAGAACTGTCCTTTTTCCTGGTGGTTGCTGTTCCTTTTGAGCACATCACTTGAGAGTGAGTTGATGTGCTCTACTGTCATATTCTGTGCCACCCTTGTACCCAGCTTACTGACAATACAACTAGTTAAAGTTGCACATCCTTTTGCACACTTCTTTGTATTTTTTATCAACAGTTCTGTTTTCTGAACCCTCCTGTTCTGCTGAGTTGAATACGCTCCACTGTAATACATAGGATTACACTGTGGTAACAGCATTTTACAAGCATTACAGAAAACATTTTAGGTGTTCAGGAAAGCTGGTAGTCCAAGCGTATTTCTTCCAGGCAATTATGAGCTCATGTTGTTGGTGCTCCTGGGTCCACAGATGAGGATTTGTTCCTAGAAAACACATAGCTAGCTTTTTGTTAGTAACATTAGGTACATGTGCTTGCTGAATTACTAACATTAAACATTTTAACTATAAAATAAGATTTTTTTTTTTTTTGTAAATTATAAACTATTTTCCTTTTGAAACCTCAACTTGGTAGCTGATCCTGTTTCCTGGGGCCTCCTCCAGTGAGATGGCACATGAGTCAAAGCAGTCTCTTTACTGCTTCATTAGGAGCTGGGATTACAAACTCCTTTACACGCCCACATTCATAACCGAGTGTTTGCAAAAGCCCAGATTGTTTTTCAGGCAAGCAGTGGAGATGTACTTTTCATCTGTGCTTTTGCTTAGGAGCTGTGGCTGGCTTTGTCAGACAAGGCCAAGCGGTATGAAGGAAGTTGCTTCCTTTCTCGAGACTTCAGCAGAAGAGCCAGAGAGAAGGCCTGCTCGCCAAACACAAGTCATTTTCCGCTTAAGCTTGTGTAAGGAGGCGGTGTCAACTGCCATGACTCATCCCATTTCACTGCAAATATATGTTATTTCACTTGCCTTGACAGCCTTGATCCAAACATCACCAGTTGTGCCATTGGGTCCAGGCATTAATGGCTTCTGTGAATTAAATAAGGAAGTCCTGATTTGAAAACCTTTCTCTGATAGCAAGCAGACAATGAGTCAGAGCAATAAGAGAACAGATTTTCCTCCTACCCTCTCCATCTTGCACCCATCCTAACCTTAGTAGCATCTGATTTATAAAGCCTGGGCTTTTTTTCAATTTCATCTAATTAGCACAGGCACTGAGGTCAGTATTCTAACACCTGACAGACTTTACCAGGGTACACCACAATTACAAGTGCAATTATCTGTTTTTCTGCTGCACTGAAAAATGTAGCATGTGAAAATTAACATAAACCCCCTAACTGTTAAGACGGAAGTGTGGGTGTTAGGGAAGAGGCATCTCCTTCAAATTTGAAAGGTTTGGGTTTGATGCTTGACTTTTTGAAAGCTTTCCCAGGCATCATTAGGGAGTTTGAGTTTACCTGTTCCATCTCATCTGGGCTAAATGTCCATGTGTATGCAGACTTTCACCTGCCAGCAGGGCTTGGAGAAAGAGGTTCCTATGCTAGGCTTAGTAACTTAATATAAGCAATAATGCTTCTTTCAGAAGTGCCAACTGCATCCATGAATAATGGAGTCTCCAAACCTTTGTGATTGTGCTGGCCCTCTCTAGTGGGGTCAGTATGCAGCAACTTTTCCAGGGTCCTTTTGTAAAGCTGCGATTATGAAGTCTTCAGCATGAGAGCTTATGGGCTGGTTGTCAGCCAACCAGGAAAACAAAACATCTTTTTTGAGCAGTGTGTCCTTCCAGTCATTTCTACCTAGCATGTGGGTAGAGCTAACTTGCATGTCCCTGCAAGAGAGTGTAAGTTTGCACCAAGTTGCTTGCCCGGGTGCTAAACTAAAATTGTGTGATGAAAATGATGCATTCACATTAAATTAAAGAATAATATTAGTTAAACATAACTATAACGTACAGTCCTAAGATAGTCAGAAAGCTTGCACAAGAGAAGGGCTATCCCTTTTATTTCTTACATTAAGGGAAATGATACTCTTAGCTTAGAGGAAATTCAGAGCAAATCTATAAAGTCATGTTCAAGCTAAGCTTTGTAAATTTGAAGACAGGCACTTATTTCAGTGTTCAGGCAGGGAGAAAAACAGTTCACAGCTGGAAGTGCCTGTTCTTCTCTTCCACGAGATGCACAGAAAAGGGTAATTGATTTAGACTCCTTCAGGACAGGAATGGGTTTTCTGTGTTAGCAAGTGTGAAGCACAAGGTCTTTATCCTAGTGGGGAGATCTCTTTATGCCAATGATAACAGCAAAGTCTCTGCTCTGAAGGCTCCATATGAATGCAAATGTATTTTCTGCTTCTTTGGCAAATTTGTATGTCACTGACTGGTGGCAGTCTTTAATAGCTAGTTTGATGAGAACATCCAGACCTTTGTAATCTGGGACTAATAAACTAAACCTTCAACTCTCAAGGAATGAGAATTTGTTTCAAATAGTTGTTAACTAAGAAATGGGAAACTCACTAAGCTGATATTGAAGGTAAGAGTTCAGTAGCTCTTAGATATCCACAATCCATGTATCTGTATTATCTTCAACTAGGAAATAATGGTGATGGAAAAGCCTCCTCCTTTCCATATCTGTAGCCTACTTTTGAGGTTTTTTCATAAACATATGAAAGAAGGCAGGAGTCATTCATGATAGTCCAAAGCATTATGTTGATCATTAAGTCCACATTGTTCATTGAGGCTATTCTTGCATGAAGCACAGTAGCAAAGAGTCTGAGGCTAGTACTGGTGTGTTTGAAGCCAAGTGCAGCCATGTGATTATCCCACTCCATGATAGTTCTGCCAGAATGATTAAAAACTGCTTCCTGTAATAGTCTTACACGTACTAGCAAGTAAATCTTATTGTACTTAGTATGTTATGAATAAATAGCACATAACACATGGCCTCACTTCATTCACTGAAGTGACCAAGAAGATCAGAATGAAGTGAAACAGTTCTCAGTTATGCAAATGGACCAGGCTTAGAGTGAATCTGCCTACATTAAGTCAGAAATCTCCTTTTTTTTTTTTTTTCTTTTTTTTTGTTAATATATATTAAGCTTCCCTGGGGGAAGGAAAAGTTTAATTAAAAAGAGATTCAGTGAGAATTCAGAATAATAAGTCATGTCTATTTTTCCTCTGCCAGAGCTTTGGAAAAAGGGTGGTTTCTGATGGAACATGTTGAGGTGCAAATAGGAAAGAAATAGGACCACCTCCTTCATGACTTTGGACCTTCCCATCTGCACTAAGTACTGTTTTCAATATTCTCCCTCCTGATAGCAAGAGAGTCAGCAATGGCTGCTTTTCCCCAGCTTTGTTCTTTATTGCTTTTTTCTGGGTAAAGCAATTTCAATTACACCGGCCTGTCAAAGACCCCAGATCTGGCAACATCCAGCTACTTGGGCATTGTAGTATCATTTCAGATAAATTAAAAGCTGAGTCCCTCAAATATTGAAATTCTGGTAGAATCAAGTGTGTCAAATTGGCGAGGTAATAGAAAAGACCTTTCTGAAAATAGATAAGCACTGGTATTTTTCAGGTCAGTAAAGGATTTGTCGCAGATAGATGTCTTCTAGAAATGGCTGAATAGTTTTCTAAGGTTATTGGTCAGTTTTGATGGAAGAACAAGTCAAAAAGCACTTAAAGAGCTGTTTCTGAGAATCTTTGGGGAAATTATCTTAATTTTTCAGGTCACATTTTCTGTGTCTGATGCTTTGTTTATTTAACATTTAAATACCTGCCTTTGTAGTTTGAAAAGTAAATGGCTACAGAATCTCATTAGGACTATTGAGGTTGTGTTTTACAATATAAACATGTTTCAGTTCAGTCCAGAGGATTTAATTCTTAGCATAACATTTAGAAAAGCAATAACACAGTTAAGCAATAGTAAACTGAACTGGGTACTCTGTGTGCTCACTGAAGTTAAACGTTCCAGTAAACAGGTTGAGAAGCCAGAATGGTTCAAATGGAAGAAAAGTATTTATAATTCCTAATAAACTCTGAATATTGAAGAGTATGTAGAGCTGATGAATGTAAGTTCTCTCTCTTCCCCTTCTTTTAAAGGAATTTTATCTTACTTTTATTTTTTTCATTGCATCATCTCAATGTTAGTTCCTCCATCTTGAAATCAAATAATGAATGCTCAGCCCTGAGTGAGATATCAAATCCTCAAAAGATGCTGTTCCTGAATTCTGGCAACTATTTAGTTCAAAATTTTTAATTGTAAACGGAACACTGGAAATTTGATCTTGAATAATGCCTCCAGATCCTTCTACTGACTTCTGTGTGTGCATTTACCTGTATATGACATTTTAACAGGAAAGTTGTAGGTGTGCACAGTCAGCTATTCATACAGAGCAGGATAATATCTTAGATGTTTCCACTTTTGTAGGAATCCGTTCTGTTACAATTACTAAAATAAAACAAAAAATGAGGTGGTAGATTGAAAGAGTTCCCTTATTAAACCCATCAATTACAATTTTTGTATTTTATTACTGCTTTTGTTGTACTCTTTTTCTTTTGAGAAGAGAAGAATTTTCTAAGATTGAGTAACTTCAATATCCTGGTTAATTAGACATTTACAATTTTTTTGAAGATGAGTCATTAGGAATTTGACTTGTACGCAATTTTTTCCAAGAATTACTCTAATTTGTGACTTGCTATCATTTCTCATTTAATGATGGTTAGTGAGGTCGTGACGCTCTGCATTACCAAGAAAAAGACATTGTGATGAGCTAAAGGAATCTCTATGATTAAACTTTCCCTGTTTTGCTGTACAATTCATGTACTGAAGTTTTTCTGTGGTGTCAGGGGTGGACTCTTTGTACTGATTATGTCTGATTTTAAGAATACCAAAGAAGTTGCCTAGAAAGGGACATCATTAGTTACCCTTACACTTTCTGAGCTCTCTGCTCAAGAGCCTGCTGCTGTTTCTGATAAGAAGAAAGAGTACATCCAGAAGGACCTTTATGCAGGCTCTGTGCTCTGATTTCTGTCTCTGCCGTTTAGTCACTTCTCTCACTAGCTTTCAACTTGTCTTCAGTCATGCTGCAAGTGCTTGACCTCTTTTTTTTTTTTTCCTTTTTCTTTTCCTCTTGGTTATTCCGCTCAGCCCTCTGATTCAATGACTAATCTGTGTCTCAAAGTCAAAAAAACCAAAGGGCGAGCTGCCTTTTCTCCCATGATCGCTCTAATTCTCACCACTTTTAAGTTCAGGATCACTGTCCTCCCTGTCCTTCAGCCTTGCCACTGTAGACTTCCCTGGCTTTCTGCAGTCCAGCCTGTGTCCAGATCTTGTTACTTCTTCCTCAAGATTAAATACATTTCTCTACTACTCTGTGTCATGCTGATAGATGCAATCCTGCCCCTCTTCTGTTAGAGGTGGTAAGTAACGTGGGAAGTGTTGTTTTATGGTGAAAGTGTATATAAAGTAGAAAGAAAAGGAAAATGGAGGGTCTTTTAATATAGTACTGAAAAAGACTAGCAATACTCCTGATTTCAGGAAAATCACCTTCCAAGCAGAGACACAACCCCTGCTAGAATCAGGAAAACGTAATTTTATCTGAAACTGCAGATGGGGTTTGCAAATGTTCAGGCTGAACGGGCAGCTCAGAGACAGCAGAGTCTGCTTTATCTGCTTCAGCCTTGCACCTCCTTTCTTTATTGCTTATTTGGCACTGGAAAGTCCGTTTGTCCAAGCCATGAGGTCCAAACTTTTGTGGAACCTGGTGTTCAAAGTTCATTCCTGTTTCCTTTTAATGCTGTTATATTTGCATTCAAGTATAAGTGTGTTTAGTTATATAAACATTCAGAGGTAATTATCTATGAGTATATACAAATATGTACCTAAAAGTAAATATATAAACAAATACATATAGGTTATATAGCAGTTTTCAAATGTTCATGCTCAAAAATTATCAAAAGCCTGTGCAGAGCTATATAGAATAATATAATGTGCTTCTCTGGAGACGGGAGAGTTTCTTCACATCTTATCTGCTGCCTCTATATGAAGCGGAGCCTGAGCATTTCTGTAGGATGCATTTAGCATCTCACCTGAAAAATAAATCCGATACTAAATTTTGAATTCATGGGATTAGAATGGTTTAAAAGGTTTTGCAGTTTAAGGCATAAATATCTAGACATATATCAAGTCTAGATAAGTCTACAGACTTGTCCTCTCTAAAAACGATATGGTTTTTTAATGCAGAAATAGGGTTGTAAATTACTGCAGCTAGTTAGACAGCTGGACAACATCATTAAGAAAAAAGATTTCTTGTGTGGGCTTGAACAAACTACTGACTTTATGCCCCACATTCTGCTGGATCTTCCTGCATACCCTACGGAAGTAGGGTGAGTGGATTGGTAGTGCTGTAATTTTATTGTTCTCTCCTCAAAAATGCTGAGTCAGTTAAGCCACAGAATACTTATCAGGGGATGTTTTGACATATTAAAGATACTCCATTTATTTAATTGGTATTTTTATTGTTCAGTTTACCTTTCAATGATCTGAACCAAATCCTATCTTATATTGCAAACAGTTTTTACTATTTCAATTTATGTTCTGTTTTAGAGTAGAGTGGGAGGAGAATGGAATGACCACAACGAACCACTGAAGTTTAAAATTTTTACAAGATAGGAGGACATGCTTTCTGGTTCTCTGATGCAGCTATCTTGTGTTATAAAACATTCTAGTTTTCTTGGTTTTAAGGTGAAATTGTTTCAAGATAAAATATTTGATGTATTTTATCATATTTATAAGGAAAAATGTAAGAATAATATGTCTGATAATGAAACATAGTTACAAATAGCAAATTCCCTAGAATATAATTAAAGTTAACTATTAAGGAAGATAAACAGATAGCAAGTTTAAACTATCATGTTCAAAAATCCACATAACTTCACTCTTGCATGATGGAAAGTAGTTACTAAAGCAGAATAGTGAAAATGTGGTATGAAATAAGCAGATTGCCATGAATATTCATAAGTACACGTGCCTCCACCAACACATTGATCCACTCTACATCAAGCAACAAGCAGGTGCCCTGAAACAGCCCCATGGATTCCCTGATCCAGGGCCCTTCCGTGTGCTGTATCCACAGGTATATTAGTTGTAAATATCCCATGGCTTGCTTTGCTCATTCTTGTTAGCAAACATGGGGATTAAGTGCAATGATCCATAAGTAACCTTGGGTGTCTCTCATGCTTGATTTTCTGGCTTTGTACAGTGTCTTATTTTTCATCCCTAATCTTATTAACTTGCATTCTCCACAGGGAGCTGCAGCAGACTCCTCTCTGCCAATAAGACAAACCCACCTGTGCTATTTTGATTTTGGTTGTAGCATTTCCCTCCAGTGGTTTGTGTACCTATGTGTCATCCAGAAAAAATACTGATGCAGGATGAATTGGGAATTAATTACTTCTCAATTGGTACTGTCTTACACCTTTTTGTATCACAGTCTTCTCTGAAACATGCCTTTTTCCAGCATTACTACTATGGCCTTGGTCTTATTTTCAGTCCCATATCATGTGTCTTGGCAGATTGACCATGTCAGGGATGACATAGAAGTGTTATACTTGGTCAGTGATGGCAGCTTTTTTTGTTTTATTTTTAAACTTCTGGGAAGGAGAAGACAGCATCATGGCAGGATTTCCAAAACTTTTTGTCCGATACATCAAACAGTCCTCACAGAGCAACTCAACTGTTTGCCTTCTGAATTACAGGAAACAATCAATATTGAACATGGAATATTTTTTCCCTGTAGAATATTTAACCTCTGTTTTCAGTATAAAACTCAAACTAAGACTTTAGTGTCTCTTTGAGACTTGAGGGGTGGGAGTTAGCAAATGTTCAAGTGTGTAGAGTTTTAGGAATGGGAGGTATTACTCCATGGGTTCTAGTTTGAGTCCATGACTGTAGCTGGAGCTTCCCAGAGAACAATGGGTCTCAAAGCAGTGTTTATCTCGGTAGGAAACTGAGGAGAAGGATGCAGTTTTCAGTGAATGTTAAATTTTGTTTAAAAATGAAGTGTGGATTTTTGTAACTCTGTGGTGAGAATTCTCAGAGGTAATCTGAGACACGAAGAAGGAAGAATGCTAAATCCCCTTTTACCCTTTCATAGGGACTTGGACTCCAAAAGCCATTAACAGAGGGCAAGCATGCAGAGAAAAAACTGCAGAGAAATAATGATTTATGCAGCACACAGAATCCACTGGAGAAATGGGCTAAGAATGTTTCAAAGTGTTTCTATATGCAAAAGCTCGACAGTTGGAATGAAAAGTTTTGCTACTCAGAAATGAGTTTGATTTCTTAATAAAAAGGAGGCTTCTCATTCAGTTTTATTATTAGTTCAAAGAGACAAACAGTTAGACTGCCTCTTCTACCCCCTTTATTTCCCTGCTTTTTCTTCCTTCCCATTTCATTTCTTATCTTCATAATTTTTTTCAGAGCTGCAGTAGTTTAGAAAGAAAATGAGTCTCTCCATGTGGAGGGAGAGAAATCAAGAAGCAGGAAGGAAAGACGTGATAATTGTTTTTCTCTCCAAAACCTGTTTCCATTTTTTTAACATAAAAATGAAATTTCAATGCAAATGGAAATGTATGATTCAAAAACTTGGGGACGTGTCAGAAGTTTTTCTTGCTCTTTGCTTTAACAGTTCTTTTATTGTCTTTGTAATGCATCCTGCTAGGAATCTCTGCCATTTAGCCTGCAGTGGACTCAGCCCCCTTGTATCAGATAGTGGATTCAATCTTGTATCACCAAAGTGACTGGAGACTTGTCAGCACCATTTTAGCAGGCTGGCTTGATCAGGTAATGCTATAAAGATTCCTGTTGCTGCTCTACATTATCTTTCATGTCTTGCAATTTGTGCTATTCATATAAATTGCTCCCAATGATGGTATTCAAAGCCAAATTTAAACATACTACTAAACCATGGGAACATATCACATAACAAGCCACAGTGAAATGCAAGAAGTATTGGTTCTTATTATCATCTCTGGCTCAGAAATACCTAATGAAGGGTAAATGCAGTTCAGTTCAGCTAATGTTGAATAATTAGCTCAGAAACAATGATGAAAGGGAGCTGGTCTGATGAAAGGGTGGTAGCACAGTAAGTGAGAAATAAATGTGGGAGTTATTAAAGGCACGTCTCCTAAAACTTTGAAGCAACAATTTAGGCTTACAGCAAAGGAACAGCGTAGGCAAAAGAAATATGTAGCCAGAGAAAAACAAGCCACTGGATAGAGGATGTTTACTTGGACTGCTGCATGGTGAACTGAGGCAATTTCCCTTTACAGATTGGAAAAACAGACCCAAGTGTGAGCCATAGGTTAATCTCATATTTTACCTCACAAATTTTATTTAAATTAAAAGGGAAAAGGAGACCTGTCAGTCAGATTAATGAAGAGTTATAACACCTGCCTTGGGAGGGAGAGTAGAATCATCATTAATTGTAGGCTAAGTGGGTCTCAAGGTAGCACATAAACCCTCTATTTAGCACCACCTCTGTGCATCATTTGGCATGGAAGAGAGTGAGTTCCTGTTCAGTCCTTCCACCTCTGCTCCCAGCCCAATTCACGTACAGCTCCAGTTGTGCCCTTTTTCTAACTAAGTGGTGAGGGCAGCACGAACCGTGTTTTCCATCTTCAGTGCCCAGCCCTCTTCCACTGGGAAGCTTCCTTTTCTGTCACACAGAGCCTCTCAGTCTCCTCCCAACACCAAAAACCAGAGACATTCCCAGGCGGGGAATCCTCCCCAAATTCTGGATCCAAAAGCTGAAGCACAGCTTGTTCCATCATACAGAACACCTCCCTCAGGGCAGGGATTGGTGTCTCACTGCTTGAATAGCAGGTTGGAAAAGCTGGGGGGAAAGGGTAGTAAGCTTCCCCACCTGATGGCAAGAAAAAAAATTGTATTTTGTGCATATATTCACAATGAGATGGCTTCATTTATGCATCCAAATGAACTGGACCCAATACACCCTGTGACACTTTGTTCTCTGAATACAGGTTACAGTTTCTCCCCATTTCTTCCTTTCTTTCTCTTTCCCACGAAGGGGAAAGAAGAAGCTTTTGAATCAGTGGAAAGTTTTGATAATTTAATTTGGGGTGAGATGTAGCACCCGTTTTTAAAAATAATTTGTTGTTTCTTATGAATGCCTAAGCAATAATTGGTCAAAATGAATATTTTTATGAAAAGCCTTTGAGCAGCAAAGAATGTTTGCTATGTTTCTTTCCTTCCTTATACTCTGAACCTGCCGTGTCTTTATGAGAGAATTCTTTATGTAAAACCACATTTGCTGTATGGTCTGATTAATGCTGCTTCAGCCTTGTTTTCCCTGAGAAATAAGCATTTCCATTTAGTCTGTTTGAGGCTTCAGCCTATCTTAAGTAACGTGCTCTTGGCAAGGGTTAAATAGACAGAGTGGAGTAGCACTCACTTTGTCCCCCCCCAGCACGCTCCATAAGCATTTTCCTTAGAAGTTTTAAATTGAGAAAAACACAGCTCTGTGCTAATGATGCTTTCCTTCTCCGTCTTTCACTGCAGTCCTTTGCTTGCCTTGTAAGTGGATGAACTGCAAGCAAAAATGCTGTCCACCTAAAATATAATTTGCTCTGCATGGTGCTGAACGAATAATTTATTGAGCTGAGTATAGCATGTCTAAGCACTCGATCAGATATCCTTGGCTGATTGGATAGGTGATGGAAAAAAGTTCATTCAGCTTTTGTTGTGGTATAAACCTAAAAGTACTGAATCTGTTAGATCTTCTATCTCTGCACAGTCTCTCATGTAAGCCAAGACAGAGAAAATGACAGTGTTTGGCAAAGAACTTATTTAATCAGTCTTCTGATAACTTTATTTTAAGCCCTTTTTTTGTCTCTGATATACTTAACGCTGCTTGCTGCACATGGGATTGCAGGTAGTTATCGAATATTTTTTTTAACGTTTTGTGGGAACTTCTGACATTCTTTGATGTGTTATATTTACCAGTGCAATGACAGCACTTGTGTCAGCGATGCGATGTGTTCTAAAATGCACGGCACACAAAAATTATTGATCCTTTCAAGAAGCCCAAATGATTTTTAGCTTTGCCTCAGGCTCCATTAGCAATGTGGAAAATTGAAAAGGGCTCTCAAGAAAAAACTAGCATAAGATTGAAACTGCAACTGAAGAGCTGTCAAGTGGAGAAGTGCTTATGAATTATAATGAGCATGATCTAAAGATGACATTATCCTTTAGGAGTTTGGTTAAATCTTCCCTCCTGTCATATGACTCGCAAAGGTCCCTTAGAGCAAACAAAAAAACCAAAGTGAGAGCGGTTTTAGGAAATGTATTTAGGGGCGGTGCACGTGGAATACAAAGGAATTACAGAATGATGGGCGGCAGGGACAGGGTTTGAGGAGCAACAAAGGAAAGCTCCAAACTGGCTGGCCCAGGGGTCCAGGGTACCTTCAGAAGGAATTCTCTTGTATGCCTCCAAAAAGATTTCTATATTTTTTTCCCCTTACACTTCACGTACTTTGGACCTTGTCTCCAAAACATCGCAAGACTTTTCACGTTACACATTTCCATATATTTATATCCATGTTGACATTTAATTCTAATTCACATTTTTTATGGAAAAAGAGATAATTTCTGTCACTGTCTGGCACTGGTTGTGCAGTGAGCTCTGGGATGAAAGGAAACCTATTCCTTTCTGAAGGTTTCTCAAACACTTTTCACAGAGTAGCACATTAAGAGATATGTTAGCATTCTCTGGCAATAATATGATGGAAAATAATCTTACTGTGAACTGCATGACTGGAGCAGAGGGCCACAGTTGATCCACAGGCCACTGCTTCCAGGAACTGGCCATAAATACCAGTCAGCAGTATTTCAGATGAAGGAAATTATTTTTTTCCTTTAGACTGCAGATATTTTTTCCATTTATTCAATACTTTGTCATATAACTTTTACTTCCAAAAGAAAAAAATGAATTCAGCACAAACCTAAACTCTGGCAAAAGATTTGGGACACAGATTTTCATTTACCTTGATACTTAGAAGGAATGCTCTCACCTTTGACAAAACAAGCAGATTTTTTTTTAATTGCTCCCATGCTAATGGAACAGATGAGAAAGGCAATGTACAGCAGGTTTGGAAGCATTTCTAGGATCAGAAGAATGATTCCATCAGAGCTGTACTTTGGTGCTACTAATGTCACTTTCCTGGATATCTTCCAGGTTATATCTGTTAAGGTTTGCTGCCAAGGAAAGTATTTGGTTTTACTGTTGTCAGCACCGTGCAGATAGTGTGGATGCAGAAACATACCTGGATTTTTCTCAGCTTCCATGCATTTCACAGTATATATACATGAGAAAATTGCCAGCAATGGGCTATGTGAAGCAAGAGGAGTCTAGCCTTTTCCAGGTTTCAAATCACTATGTGAGCAGCCATTTAGAAAAATCTTAACTTGAAAGTTATCATGCAAGCCACTGAGGAAAAATAAATGCAGAAAAAGGGGCAGCCTTTACACCCACTTCTGAATGCATCTCAAGTGCTGATACATCCTTCTAACACAGTTCATAATGGTGTTTCCTCCCCCCGTAGATGTACACTTCATTCATGGCTAATACACAAACTGATGAAGCACCTGTGTTTAGACAGCTACAAACTGAATCACAAAACACAAAACTGACAAAAGCTTGCCCAGAGAGATGATATTACTAATTAAACTGTGATGCATTAGAAATACTGCAAATCTGTTTCATTTTACATCATGAAGTATCTCTGTCAAAGCATTCAGTTGTGACTGATTAGAGATGGGGTTCCTGACAATCTCTGACTTGGCTTTTATGAGGAAGAGGGTTGGGATCTGACCACAAGTGTTTGCCTGGAAGGGAGACCTGTGAGGAGGGATTTGGTGCTTGGTTTTCCCCCATGCCTCGTTAAGTTATTTGACATTGTTTGCCGTATAGAGAGCAAGAGGTACCCTAAGGAGGGGTCAGGCAGCCTGGAGCAGCTGATGTCAGGTGCCTTTCCCTTCTCTTGAGGACACCGAACCTTGTGTCTCCCTCTGCATGTATGAACAGAGCAGCCTCAGGATGCTCTCTGTGCACACACAAATATGTGTCATTATCAAAATAAATATTTGTGTCTGAATTTTACAATCAGTGTCCTAGTAGATGTGAAGAACATGAATTGCTTCCTCTTCTGCTCTCTTTGAAGAGAAAGAGAAGATCCCTGTGTTTGCATCTTTCTTGTTAGGTGTCTGGCTAGTGGTATTTGCTCTGACAAGTTATGATGCTGAAGGAATGTGGTTGAGAACTGGCATTTATCTCACCAAAACTTAGACAGGTATTTTGTTTAAGAAACTTTTTAAGATGGCTGAGATCATACGAATGCAGCTTTTTTTTTTAACTTTTAATTATTGTAACTATGTCTAAATTACTCATTCCCACAGACTTAATTACAATGTATTTGAGATAAAACCTTTAACTTTGTTGAGATAAGGAACTTTTTAATACTGCCTGCCTGCACAAAACGCTGTCTTTCCCCCCTCATAGGATTCTTCATCCCCTGATACAGAGTGCATGCCTTTGTTCTAAAATGCACCATCTCCTTTTCAGAGGGCAACAGGACACCAACTTTTTATTAAAAAAGCTAGCTAAAGCACCTATTTTTACACATTAAATTCCACATGGAATGGTTTGGGTTGGAAGGGACCTTAAAGATCATCTAGTTCCAATTCCATTGGTAGGGATACCTTGCATTAGACTTGGGTACTCAAAGCCCCATCCAATCTGGCCTTGAACACTTGCAGGGATAGGGCATCCACAACTCCTCTGGTCAGCCTATTCCAGTGCCTCACCACCCTTATAGTGAAAAACTGCTTTGTTATTTATAACCTAAACTTGTCTTTTCCAGCCTGAAGCCATTATCCCTTGTTCTGTCACTCCATGCCCTTGTAAAAAGTCTCTCTCCAGCTCTCTTGTAACTCCTTTCAGGTACTGGAATGTGCTCTAAGGTCTCTCCCGAGCCTTCTCTTCTCCAGGTTGAACAAACTGAGCTTTCTCAGTTTGTTGCAGAGGGGTTCCAGTCCTGTGATCATCTTTGTGTCCCTCTAGACTCTCTCCAACAGGCCCACGTTATGACATAAGCTCAGGGAAAAATGAGGTTGTCTTGCCAGGTTGTGTCTTATTGCTTGGGAAGCCTTTATCAGGCTAAATGGATAGTGTGGTGATTACATTTCTGAAACCTTTCCCCAGCAGAAAATTATTTTTCCCTGATTAAAAATTGGTTCTCCTGATATGGGCTTGCTGCTTGGAAAATAATGTTGAAACAGCTGTCAGCTGTTACATCATTTAATCTTTCATTTTCAAAACCACTTTAAAACATGGTCATTGTTAGAACATTTTCAAACCCTGCTCTGCCTAAAAACAATGAACTTTCAAATCTTGAAGAAGGATTATGTATGATTTTCTGATGGTCTGTGAAGTGTGACTTGGTAGCAGTATTGAAGGCTGCTCGTTGTCCTGACTGCACTTCAGAAGAGGAAAGAGAGAGGGGATGGAACTGCCCTGCAGCACATCTGGGCCAGCTGGAGGAAAAGAAAGGAGAGAGATGAGCAGGTAGACAACCTGAGAGTCCCCTCTATGTGCAGAGTCACATGTCTGCAAACATCACAGGCCACTAGAAGAGCAGCTATCAGATACACAGCCAGGCCCTAGTGGGAATATAGGATAGTTTTTTCTGCCTGAAGCAGACAGTGAAGAAATGTTTGTCACACAAAGACTGCTAACCTTTCAAGTACACGGTGGACTGACAACAGGCCTAGGGAAATAACCTGCCATTTAGGACACTGGAAACCTGGGGAGACTTGTTAGTCACTATCTCTTAAGTTTTCTTTACCTTAAAATGTTCTTTATTCTGATTTATCTGCTAGGAAAAAGTTTTTTAGGTTGAAAGCACATTTAGAATTGTGGAATTACTTCACGAAGAAGAGGCAGGCGCTCCACCAGGTCCACCTCTGGTTTTCATCATGGTGGGATCCTCTCAGAGTAGCTTTACCAAGGCTGTGCCAGAAGACTTTGACCTTGTGTGGATTTAAAAGCCTCATGGGGCCTACCTATGTCTTTTTGCAATGAATTCCTGTGTGTTTCGTGCTTGTGTTGCATCTTTTCAATACTCAGGATTGAACTTCTGGAGATGGGCCCTGCCCTTGTCTGTAGAGACCAGCACAGAGGGGATAGAAATGCAAAAGAAGGGCTGGGGGCAGAGGGTCTGGCAGCTGTCGCACTGATCCCTGGTAATTTCCTTGTGGAAAAGTCCATGCTTCATGAAAATCAGCATCAGCTATGCCCCAGGGAAACCCTTGTCATCTTGTCTACTCTGCCAAGGTAAAGCTTGTTCTTTCTAGCTGCAGAAACTACTTCAGGATAAAAACTTTCTTTTAAGCAGCTCTGCTGCTAATGGGTGTTGAACACACATACCCAGGATTGGCTGGAGAAGTATAAAGGGGTTTCTCCTGTCAGAATAAATGTTAAGGTATTTTAAGGTACGTTCCCCATATCTTTACCTCTGTTCATACCTATTTTTCACACATCTACTTTATTTTTAATGTAAGCAATGCAGTATGAATATTCATAATATGAAAAGGTGTAGTCAGAGGTACTACACCATTTCCCTCAGCATTAGAGAAAAGCTGAAGCATTATTAACATTTTAAGGAATTTTTAGGTCACAGTTTGGGTGTTATCTAGGAGATGGAGACATTGCATGTGTTGTGATTCAGTGAAATTCACCCAGCAAAGTGCATGGGCAAAAAACACTGGGTCGTTCAGATTTCCTGGGTCACTCTGTAAGACAAAATCCTACTTCAAGGTCCCTAGACCATGACTGATCTTTCCAGTGGCTTGATTTTCAAATCAAGAAAGCAGAATTTCTTGTTTTGACAGATACTGAATCACACATTTATGCAGATTTCCAATGCAAATTAAAGGTTCTACCCCAACGTTAACTACTAACAAGTTATTACATTACTACAGAAACCATGACATTTCTAGCCCTGCTCTTAGCCTTTGCTTTTGTGGCTATATGAGAAAAACTATTCTTAAGAATAAATAAACAAAATGCAATGAAGATACTTACTGAATAGTTTTAGCTTATTGAGGTTTAAAATTTTTGATCCAGTGGTCTTAAAACATGAAGGGGAAAAAGGACGCTTTTTAGCGGACAGCAGCTACCAAGCTTTGATGCAGTTGCTTATGGGACTGTTTTATTCTCAACAACCTACATTTCAAAATGTAGTGGGAAAATGAAGGGGGGAAATCTTCATGTTGAATTTTTGCTAATTTGTAAAGGCCAAAGCCTAACTAATGTACATTTCTCACTACAATGCCTTAGCAAGTTCACAGGGCTGTTCATTCGAAAGGCTCATTAGGGACCTAATCCATCTCGTGCTGCTGTTGTAATGAAAGTAAGAATTACAAGGACAATGAGATTTTCTTCATTTAGGGGAAAGAGGTGCGGAGCTACTAAAACTCTCACCATCCCAATTAAGTTGTGGAAAAAAAATATGAGTAGAATCTTCATGGCATTTACATTAATTACACTTAGACTGTGGCTAGTAATAATGTTTTCATTAATGCAGAAGTAGTTGGGGAACAATATATATGAAGCTTCCATTACATGGAAGACTACTGCATTGAATTTATTTATTTATTAGCTGGTTAGCCATAAAATGAATCTTATAAGGATGGCACACAGACAAAGGCTGACTTTAGGCAAGTTCAGCAACATTTTGTACAATACAGAATTAGAGTTGAGGTCCTCCATTTGCGTGTGTGTGTCTAAAAAAAAAACCCCAGACACTTACCAAGTGAAATAATGAGACATACAGAAGGAAAAAAACCTATTTTCAGTTTGATAAACTTAATGGGTTTAGCCCAAAACGTGAAATAATATTTTCTTTCATTTCTCTCAGTATTATGACACACCAGCAAATTCCATGGAAATCTAAAATTCCTGCTTGAATGTATCAAGCTTTGCCTCAGTGCCTGTATTTGGGGGCTTTGTATGTCTGCCACTTAAGGCTTTTCAAGAATCCATCTGTGTTCCTCTGGACAAATGGGAGTGATTTATGAGAGAAGCTTTAAAATGTTAAATACATAATTCACACATTACAGGTGGGTGTGAGCTGCCTCTTGATGGAGGTGGGAAGAATACTTAATCTTTATTGCCCATTTGACATAGTCACATTACCACACAGATATTAACTAATCTTTTCTGTAACTCTAAGGTAAATTAATAAATGTTGCTAATCCAAATTTTATACAGGGGGAAATGGATGGATTGCCTTGACCCTTGTGAAAAAGAAGGGGCAGAGCCGGGAACACAATCTTGGTTATTACTCACACATAACCTCCTATCAGTTTTTTCAGTTCATCATTGCCATTTTAAGGTAAACATCTGTGCCAGCTGGAGACATCAGAAACCTTTCTTTTTTTGTGAGCTGTTGTGCTGGACCCTCCCAGTTCATTTGTGCTGCTGGAGGGATGTGAGGGAGTTTTTCCTTTTGCCACACTGGGACAACCTGTCTGGGCATGTGCATTAAAAATACATAAAGATCGTATACAAGGAAAAAAAATTACCATAACTACCACACTGACCAAATGTGATATGATTGCTTCTCTCTCAGAAGTAGATGTTCACAGATTATCCTGAGGGACCTGCTATGAAGCACAGCCCTGGTACCCCTGCACAGAGGAGTCCCATCTCATAAATAGTTCTTTTACATGTGCTCTGCTGTAGCCAAGGAATAACTATGAGCCTTTTTCCATGAATGTTTAACTTCAGCTTATATTTGAGTACACATTGAGCACATTCAAGTTGTTGGGTCATAAGTGTATTTCTTTTCTAGTGAGTTCTTAAAAACTTCACCTGTAAATAACAAACCTATTAAGAAATACCGTTTTTTCAACACCCAGTCTATTAGGCGTGAAAAGTAGCAATGCACTGAGCATCTGTTTTGTTTTCTTTTCCTAGTTTTGTATTTGACACAACCTCCCCCATTTGCTTCAGTAGGAGCTTGTTTGGTTTTAATTACATTACTGTGAGTTACTATTAAAGTTCCTAGGAAGAACAGATGGCATTATTTTAAGACTCACAACAGTTCAGTAGAGGTGAGTTTTGTGAAGATAGAGAGATTAACTTCTGCTCCATTTATGTCCATCTTTAGGTTCAGAGCAAGCTCACTTACTTGGAAAGTTGTGATGATTTACTAAGTTTAGTGTGAAAAATTTGCAAATGAGACATTCAGTCTGGGGACAGTACAAGGCAGCCACACCTGACACCATTAGACTTCTGAGCGGCTTTCAGGATGGACTGTGTAAGGCAATTTGAGAAAATCACTGTGTAAAATCCCAATAAATTAACTCCATGCTCAGAGAACAGTGGGGTAGGATCTATTCTGCCAGCCCCTAGAGAAGTCCCTCCTTAGAGTGGTTCTGTATTTACTGATATGGAGGCCTTTGAGGGGGTCTTACCAGCTGCCATTAATAATCTCACGTTTTGCTTTTGTAATGCCACCAAAGGAGAGAGATCAAACAATGCCAAACATCTCTTTTCTGTTATTCTGGTCTTTTATACCTGTAATTATCTCTCTTCAGTCATTTTGATGTTTTGGAGTAGATGTCTGAAGCAGCTACAGTTACGTCTGGAATTGACTACAAAATGTTTACTGAGGTACATTAGTGCAAGATGTCTCAAATCCCTTCTCATACTGCTCTAACTGTAAATAGACAAGTGCATTCTAGGACTTCTGTATTTGCTGTTGGATTTCTACTGTAGATGTGGAACTGCAAACCCACTTTAACAGAGCACAGAACTATTTGCTTTCTGCTGCCTTTGTTGCCTTTTTATTTTTCTTAGCTCCCTCTTGGTGCTCCTCTGCAGCTCATGTAATTTTCTGACTTAAATAGACTAAAAGGTAGCAAGTTTATCCTACCAATACCATCAATAAGGACATAAACCAGTTGCAAAATGGAAGTATTTAAAAAATACGTATCTCCTCATCAGCTGGATAATTATCTATTAGATGTTTGCCTTTTTAAGACCCCAGAACTCCTGCTGCCTAGTTCAGGGCTGGTTCAGATCAAGAGATCAGCTGTGCTTTTGGAGTGTCTGAAGACACTGATGGCTTGAGCAAACCAGGGGAGTTCTCTTTCAGAGTCAGTCTCAGTTTTTCCCCTGTGTTTCTCCCTGTACTTGAATCTCATAATGACTACATCCTGTACATCATTTCAGGGTTTTTTGGGTCACGCACATTTCAGGCAAGTGTGATTTTGAGATAGACAAAGGACTGGCAACAAGTGCATGTGGGTGTGTGCGTGTGTGTGGGAGTTGCTTTTATTCCCTAATCTCATTTCCTCTTTCCTGAATGCAGTTATTCGAGCTGCATGGCAAGGATTAAATTTATCCTTTTGATATTTTCATGTCCTACAGCAACATAATTAAGATGGTATAGCTATATTCATGGTTTCTTCAGTGGAAAATTCACCATGATCTTGAACAGTATGTGTAGGTTGACTTCATTCAGGGAATTTAAATTGGATCCATTTCACATAACTGCATATGGCAAATAATTCAATGTAAAAATAAACATCTTGTCCATGTCAATACTACTTATTTTAACTGACTCTTTTTTTTTTTTTTCTCCATGTTTCTTTAGAGCAATTACTGCCTGTCAAGTTGTTGTATATATATTTCCTGCTGTCTTGGGGACAAAAAACCAGTGTATATCTTAGCTTTAGTTTCCACTGCCCTTTTAGCAGGAAAGAGTCTCTATACATTGCAGTTGTAGATAAGGAGTAGCAATCAAGTGAAAATACATTCTGTAATTCAGATTCATTAATAAACTCAGATTGGCAGTATGCAGTGCTCATTTGAAAACTAAAAGTTTAGAAATTTAATAGGAGTTATTGACTAGTATTGTTCCTTCTTTAACACACCAGAGAAATGCACGCTAAGGAAAATAATTGCAGAGTTCATGTGAATAACTGTACACTATGAAAATAACCAGTGTGAAACAGACGCCCAGGGCTTGTCAGTAGGAAACAGTGCCGAAAATTCAGAAGTAGGTGCAAAACCAAGCAAAACCACCACAACCATCTGAAATTGCTACACTGTTCTCTTTTATAGAAGTTTTGCTACTGCCTAGCTACTAATGATCTTCTTGGGTTATAAATACAGAAATTACCTTTTGACTTTGCAAGTATCCTGATCCATGAAACAAACAGAACCATGGGTGGTCCAGCAGAGCCACATTTGTGGTTTCAGCTGTGCTCTTGCCCTGTGTCGATAGAGTAGTCTCTTTTTCCTCCCTGGGTTTTTTCGTACTGAGTATCGCAACTGAGAATTAATTCAGCATGGCTACATTTTGTATTTTTGATGGAAAAGATCCTCTGTGCATTAAGAAAAGGTATCTTTTTGACTGCACTACCTAATATTTCTTTTAAAAAATGGATCTTTCTTCCTTATGCTGTGTTACACCTCCCTACAGTGATTACCTGTGTGAGTGTAAAATAGATTTATTCCACTTGCAATCAGACTTGTCAGTTAAGATCAAAAACCAGAGGCTCGTTTATAAATTTCAGTGTTGTTCATATTCTACCTATAGTCTTGATAAATATGAGTCTGTAGAATGCTATGTCAGATCAAAGACGGATCTTCTGAAAGAGGCTGATCATCAAGAAAGTAGGCACAACTTAGTAGCTCTTGGAACTTATGGACAAATCTATGAGTAGAGACATCTTTGTCCTACATAGCTATCACATATAAAATGCCTGAGACACTGTAATTAAAGCCCAGAGGAGAGGAAACAGATCTGGAATAGTGAGATCCACAAAATTCAGATTCCCATAGTGAGTGAGAAATGACCAGGAAGATTATTTTCTGGTTATAAAGAAAGTAATTTACAAGAGTTAAAGACCATAGGATAATTTCCATTATGTCTGGATGATTAGGTACACATTCTGACATACCATGAAAGCATCTATCAGTGTCGCCAAGAAGTACATAATATGTTCTTGCAGTGAGATGTATAAATGTATAGCTAGTCAGGCACTGACTTCAGTGGAGCCAAAGGAAGAAACTCATGTTTGGAATGTGATCATTTTGCTCTGTAAATAAACAAATACCACGTTTTACGGTTGAAACAGATCACTGCAGGAGTGTGAAAATTTCTTCCCCCATATATTAATGCATGTGTGTTTCAGGAGAATTACTCAGTTAGTACACATTCTGGAACTACAACAATCAGTAGCTCAACCTAACAAAGCACATCTGAACAATGTTTTTCTACAGAAGTATCTGCTAACTGGGGATGACTTTGTTCACATGCAGACCTAAAGCTACATGATGGCTTGTATTAGGAAAGGAAGTCAGAGAAAGAAAGAGGGCAAGAATGGAAAATCCTAAATTTCATAATGAATCAATGCAACGGAAAGAAAAATAAAGTTCTAAGCTTTTATAAATACTCTGAAAATTTATAGCCAACAGCAGTCTTTTCAAAAAAGCTCTCAGTTGAAGGGAAGAGAGCAAGAATTCAGTGCCTTAGGAAGTAGAGGGGATAAGAACCTGCAAAATAAGACATGGAGTGAATATTTACAGTTGAAAATTTTCTTTCAGAAAAACTATGTTTTGGCCATCTCAAGCTGCATATGTCTTTTCCCTTTGCCTCCATTCTATCGCATAAACATCAGATGTAAATTTGGGAGCCAAGCCAGCTATGAAGTATGTGTATGTGACACGGGGTTAATTACCATAATTGATATATAAATTAGGTAAAACCAAATTCTTATAGAACATCTATAGAACAAGCTGGGCACAGCCAAACATACTGCAGATGAAATGCATTCAGGCTATACTTGCTGTATATATTTGGATAATATCATTAAGTTTCCTGGCCTTTGTGTTTCTTTGGATTAATTTTTTTTCCACCTCTAATTCTCTTTAAGGTTGACTGGGGTGTGCTGGGTTTTTTAAATATATATTTTGTATGTTTACAATATTTTTAGACTGAAACATTCTTATCTGAGCATTTTTTTCAATGTAAAATAAAATTGCCCAGAAGCTCATCTTTATAATTTTCTTTCTGCAGGAACACTTAAGTGAACTATTTTGTTCCAGATGTTTTACATCCATTAAATACTTACATAGGAGATGAGTAAGTGCTTCAAAAACTTGGATTTTTCATGGTCTTAGTGTGCTGGTTGTCTTACCTAAATCAGGCTTTCTGGCTCAGTTATGTCACACATGGTGTGTTACTGTCTGCATCCCTTCTCATCCCACCACAGAGCATCACAAAAGAGGAACTTTGAGAAGGGACTGTTGCTCTGAGATGAAGAGGGGCAAAGAAAGCATCTCACAACGACTCAAGTGGTACAGCTTGATTTAGAGGAGAGAAAATAAGCCAGATTTTCTGCTTTCCTCTGAGTTAGACGATGTGTCAGAAAGCTTCGTCTTGTATCATATTTATTTGGAAAGGAATAACAACATTTTAGAATTTCAAGAAGATCTGAAGCTTTCATTTTGCTTTAAAATTTAATAAAATAAATAGGAAAAAGATGGGACTTTGCTGGACAGCTGGCATTACAAAAATTAGATGTATGCTCTATTTCACTGACTACAATTGAACCATTTGTGTCCTTCACGTTTCAAGTATGCCTAAGTGTGTTTTTGGATTGAATCCAGGGGTAAATGTCCTTTCTCAAATCTTGTAAGAGGTAATGCAAAAATAAGAAAAGCCTAGTAAATTGGATTATGGCTGCATGGGGAAAAAGGCAGCTAAGAGAACTATTGTAAAATCTCACTGAGTATGCAGAGACATGGAGACCAAGCAGAAACATTCCTCTGGAATAGGTTTCATGCTATTGCATGACCCAGATTTCTATGCTCTCTTCCTCTGGCACAGGAGCCTCTCGAGGTGTTTGATATTCTGTATTAAAGATTTAAATTTGCTGTTGAGGTGTTGGCTTGCAGATAGGACACTGCAAAGTGAAGTCTGCTACTTTCTAGTGCTGCATTGTAGTGCAGAGCACAGGATTTTATTTTCAGATATGTATGCTGGAATCATTTGGAGCAATGCACCTGGTTAGTACTGCTATTGCCCAGGGCTTGAGGAAGATTAGACTGCTAACAAGTTTTCTTCATCTGTACTTCTTCACTTGATTCCGCAACTGTCCAGGACTCCCCAGACTGTGCCTAGAAGCTCCTATTTGCATTCCACCCATTTCTGCAATAGTGGTGTAGTTAGTAATGACGTGCTTACCTCACAGTCTGAAGGCTAGGTAGAACTTTGCCTGGGAAAAGCCTTGGAGAGAAAGTTGCTGAGATGCAGCAGTGAGACTCAGACTGAGAAACCAGAAAGAACGTGGAGTAATCTGTCCATGTACAGGACAAGAACCTGTTCAAGGTCAGTGATGTGCTGCTTCTCTTCTGAGTGAGGCACCTGGTGGGAAAGGTGGTGGTTTTTAGAAGTAAAAAGCCCCAGGTTCCAGCAATCACTGTTTGGAAAGTGTTTTATGTCTCAGTGCGGTCCTGTGGCATCTTGCAAATGCTCCTTATCCTGGGATGATTTAGACCTGAAGTTTGATATGATGACACAAGTAACAGACATTTTGGTTAAACTGTTGTGGTGGTTTTTGGGCTGTTCTTCAGTAGCTGGTTATTTAGTCAGAGTCTCTGAAGCCTTGAACTGCTTAGATTTTGTTGCTGTGTGGAGTCACATTATGAAGTTTGTGGAGCTTGTGCAGCTGCTGGGAAGTGCTGGTCTCTGACTGATAACGTACAGTAACAGTGTGGGTCTGGAGGGGATCTGCCAGGGAAATAAAGCTCATCTAACTACGGGTATCTTATTAAGCACATCTTGCATGAATGCTTAGTGCTGTAACTTCTAATGGGATCTGTGTGAAACCCAATCAAGATAGGCTTATAATAGCTACAGATAAAGACATTGTGGTGCTCAGAAAGCAATGAGGGAGGCTGTTAACTTCCATGTTCTTGTCTTCAGCTTCAAATAGGTTACCGGCCTTAACTTGCCAAAGAATAGAAGGTCAAAAGAACTCTAGAATTTTAAAAACCTTTTTCAGGAGGAGGGAAGGAGAACTGACACTTCTTCCCTGGGCTGTAAAAGAAAGTATATTTGAAATAAAGTAATTTGGAAATTGTGGCTCTTACCAAATAGTAGGAAAGATCTGAGACGAAGCTGAATCTGTGAAGAGGCCAGGTAACACAGAGGCAGTTTCACTTGGGTTTGGGAAGCCAAAGCAGGACTGAAGTCACTATGGGGCCCAACCAAAATGTGCATGAGCAATCCTCTTTATCTCTGCCCTCTTTTTGCTCTTGCTGCTCTTGAGAAAGGCAGCAGCATTTTGAGAGCAGTGCCACCATAGCAGCTCTCAAGGAATGAGGCACAACCTCAGTTTTCAAGAGGTGTTTGAAGTACATGTTTCAAGAAACAAATGCATCTGTCCTGGTGCCGTAGCTTTGTCCCCTCATTAAAAGATGATGTTCTTTAATCATAAATTGGCAGTTGGTATTTGTGTGCATGTGAATCTCTGGGGGAATCAAGGAGGCTGGATGCTTATCTGAGTCTGTCCTGCCCTCAATTCTTTCTTCTCATCTTTTATATGAAAAAAATCCAATACAAGCAAAACCCCCTAAACCAAACTCCTGCCTTTCATCCAGAGCTACTGTGTTAGTGACACAGTCACTCAAGGCAATGCACGCCAAGGCTTAGCTGAGGTGGGGAAGAGGCAATTAGTTATTTTGTAAAATAATTCAAAATTCTTAGCTGATCCGAGTTTGAACAGAATGGTACTTCAGTAGACACTAGCAGTGAATTTATGACGGCTACAAAGCAGGGAGTTCACAAGCTGTGACCAAAGCTTTGTTACAGAGCCCTGTGCTTAAGGTTAACATGAGGCAATTTCCCTCTTCGTGCTGCAGGGTTTGTAAATTTATATTGTACCAAATACAGGAAAGTCCTATTTCTTTTCGACAGCATACTATGCAGTTGGAATTCTGACTGTACCTTGTTTTTGTCTGCTGCAGTGATTCCATGTTCCTCTTATGAAATGTTTAAATAATATAATGCATTTTTAATATTTAAATTGTTCAAGCTGTCTTCCTTAATTACTTGGGGGCAAGGGGCTTTTTAAATATTTGCAACAAGTTGGACAAACAGCAGATACTTCTTTGCCCATGTGTATCATGTTTCTTTTTTTTTTTTTTAAATGAATTTTTCAGAGATTGCAGTGCAAGTACCAGAGCCCAAAGAGGCTTCAAAATGTATAGTGCTGCAAACAAAAACAGCAGGAACATGGACTTGCAGAGTATATGTCACTGAAAATGATGGGTGTCAAAAATAATGAGGCAAGGTAAGAAGGTACTCTGTTTGCTGCCCCAAGAAAAAGGGGAAATTATGCCTATTAGCTGAAGGAACTGGGAGTAGAAATAAAGTGAATCATGGAAGTCTCAGCTGTAATAGAAGTTAGTAAGGCAATAAGTGAACTGCATCAGTAGAGAGAGAATTTTGCAATATTTAAAAGTAAAAGAGAAGTCACAAAGATTAAAAGATAAATGACTAGTTTAGGGAGGAAGGAGCATCTGAATTTGTTTGTTGCAGTAGAAAGTCATTGAGCAATGAAAAAAAAAGTAGTATTGTCTATGAAACAAGTTGTTTGTGAGGTGGTCTTTTTCCCTTTTTTGTTTTTCTTTTTCCTCTTACTCTTTCAGCTGAACTGTCAGAGTGTAATTAGGTTGGTTTTCTTCTGAGAAGTCAGGGTGAGGGCTGATTTATGTAATTGTTGCTGTATTTGGAACCTAAAGTGAGTGCTCGTAAGACCAGTCCTTGCTAGTTTATTTGTGAGTTGAAGATAGTCCCACTGTGGTAGAAATGTAGACAAATAGTCTGCCTGGCTCCTATAGCTGTTTAGCTGGGTAAATGGAAAACCAGGTAGCTACTAATAATACTTCCTTCCTTAAGTTTTCAACTAAATCATTCTTAGGCGAGCTGTGACTCCTTTAGCTTCAGTAGGGTTGCTCATTGCTTAGTGTTTTTTATTGGTGCCCCAAGGCAAGAGATTTCTGAAGGGCCATGTGTGCTGTGTAGGGGAGGAGTTATGTAGAGCTTCCAGTTTTACAGATCTCTGCCTGGTCATAGATGTGCCATCACCAGATCTCGAACTGTTTCGCTCATGTCTTTGAACTCCTGCAGCTGCACTTTGGTCCTGAGGCATCCACACGAGCTAATTAATGGAGAGCTGTATCTGATGGCATTGAACCATGGTTATGGAAGCAGTGGCTGAAAGGAATCCAGACCACAGAGTCAGAACAAGAACTTCTACTTTTAGGGAGGAAGTAGCAGGTGGGCAGGGAAATACCAGGAAATATTTTGAAAGGGATAGAACAACAGTGTTTCCCGCCTCCAACACAGCTACTCGCTGAGGTATTTATTGTTTCTTGAGCATGTTGCTTTAAACAACAAGCAGCCCTTTTAATGCTTGCTTGTCAAGAGAAAGCATTGGTTATTGTGTGTAATGCATGCTTGTCTTAGTCAAACAGTCTGTTTCTTCACCCAAATTCATTCAGGCTACATTGGGCAAGAGAATCACCTGCTAATCTTCCAAAGTAAAAGACAGATAGTATGTGGAGCAGCATCTTCTTTCTGTTACGGTAGAGGGTGTGAACTTCCCCCCCCCCCCGCCCCTTTAGATGTGTTAAGGTATAACTTGCATTTATGACTTCCAGACTGGGTTACTACAGCAAGCCAGGCCCTCAGCTCAGTGAATTGTTGTGTACATCCTATTACTGTTTCATGTATTTCAAATCCTTCAGTCTCAAAGCGTGTTGATGGGACAAGGGGTATACGGTAAAGCCTTGCTTCATTTGTGACTGACTGACAATATCCTATTCCAAGAAACCTTAAGGACAATCATCAAAAGATCTACAGAGAATACAATCTTTGTGTGACAAAAGGTAAGATGGGACCAAATCCCATCACACTGATACAGAATTATCAACTTGCAAAATGAAAGGAGATGCAAAGGGGAAAATCACTTGTGAAATCCTCAAAGCACAATAGTCTGTAATTCTGAACTGCTGTAGTTAGGGTTTAGATGCTGTAGTTTGAGATGCTCTAGAATACTGAGGGCGCAACACGGGACTTGCCAAAAAATGTTAAGTGAATTTTACTCCCATTTTTAAACATTTAAAATTATAGCAGCTGACTCTTACCAAAGAGGGATCTTTATTCTAAAGCATTTAAATGTGTATCACTTCTGTAATGCTTCTCTTTCTTGATGAAGCATGATTATCACTCTGCGTTTGTATTATGCAGGACAGTGCCTCAAGAGCAAATGCAAAATTTTAATATACATAAAAAGCTGCATTCTCCCTCTACTACAGAGAAGAACCCACTCCTTTTTAGTGTGTTGAAGTCTGTCTGGGCTGTCTCAGAAGCTGTTACAAGTGTTGCCTTATTGTGTGTGCTTTAAACTTCTTATTTTTAAAGTGTTTTTTGAACCAGTTTCAAATCGGTGACAGTCTCCACAGTTAAGTCTTGAGGTTTTGGTTTGTGGTTTTTTCACCGAATCTAGGGAAAGCCAAAGTTCTTTGTGTTTGGTTTATAAATGATTTGCATTATAATTACTAGGGAATTGTCAATTAGGGAAAAAAGTTTTGTTTCCTAATATGTCAATAACAACTTCTGTGAGTGTTATACGAGTGGGTTGCATATCTTAAAAAATGAAATGAAACCTTTTTGAAAACAGTTTTCTTGGTCATATAGCATCATTGAGAAAACAACTTCTGCCCAACTTAAAATATTGCAATATGCTGCTTGTCATGTATGTTGTTGTTCATGCACTTCATCTAGAAACAAGCTTCTCTTAAAAAAGGTGTTTTATTGGGGAACTGCCTGTGCATCTTCTCCACCTTCCAGTCCTGCATGATGTCTTTTTGCAGTTTCTTTCCCAAAGGCTGGATGCTTGTGAAGAGGATATGATATTGAATCAGTCTGGTGCCTTAGGTCTGGAAGGATAAAGCTGAGATGGTTCCTATTTTACTTGTTCCTTATTGCCCTGCCCTTGTCAAATGAGGCTTAGATGTTCCAAAAGGTAGAAATCAAGTGGTGAAGGAAAGCTCAGATTATTTTTGTTGCCAGTTACTTGTGGTAGAGTTGAGTGCATGCAAACCTCGAAGGTGAAAACTGTGTTTGAGGGGAAACCACAAGGACTGGTTCCCTTGAATTCTATTTTCTGTTCATAGATTTTTAACAGAAGACATATGCTCTCTGAATTATGCAGTAGAAAATCTGCTGTGCTGGACACTCATGTTCCTACATTGACTGTATCAGTATGGTTTGTGCTTCTGTAACATAGTTACTCAATATTTGCGAACGAAGTCAAGCATGTTTCCGAGGAGCTTAGCTTCTCTCTTCTACAGTAACCAGCTGCTGAACCAAATAATAAACATTCACACAGCCCCTCTTTTTAAAGTGTGACAGCTGTAGGCACCCACATTCTGCCCTGTTCATTCCTGGCATGTTTAACTACATGATGACCTGTTCATTTAATCTTAAATAATTAAAAACAGCCATTATGTTCATTCAGAGTTGTGCTCGAGCATGGTACAGTGTGTCTGGGGAAACAGAAGGTCTCTCAAGAACACAGCTCCTGCTGGCTCTGAACACCAGGAAGAGCCTTAAGTGGAAGCAGGACTGGCAGTGGAAGAAAGCCATCTTGTACTGTGTCTACCATCTACAACCCAGATGTATTCGGGGTGTTTTTAGGAGTTTTTGGTGGGAGGTTGTCTAGCTGGGTAGAGCTGAGAACTCAGTAGATTTGTGGCTCTGAGGTGGGAAGTTGGTGGCTTTCTATCCCCAGTGCTGTTCCCTGTAGAAATGTCTCCAGCCTGACTCACTGTCTCCAGCCTGCAGGGTGGAGAAGAAAGCTGCACATCCCTGTATCAATTTATGACCTCTTAGAATAACGGAGAAAGGAAGCAGTTTTGGGGAGGGAAGGGAAAGGAGAAGTAAGTACCATAGGTTTTACTGTAACCGTTTGGAAGCAGTTGACTAGATATAGAAACAATCAGTTAAAGGGTTTTTTTCTCTTTCTGAGTTAGACCTGGGTTTTTTTGTGGGTTTTTTTTTTTTCAATTAAAGAGAGACCACCAAAAATTAATGTATCAAAATCAAGTCTCTGAAAGATAATGGTATTTTTTTCGCCAGACTCGTTATTGCTTCTTCAGAATTATTCATGTAAATGAATTTTTTATTTTAAATTCTCTCTCTCCTTCAAATTCGACTTCCTTTGCCTTAAACTTTAGGCTGAAGTCTTTTACAGCTTCAGATTTCCTTTCCAATTAAAAAAATTTAGACTGGCATGGGAAAAAAAAATCATAACCTGCTGGGTTTGGGTGGTATTTCTGTGGATATTTCTTGGAAAGCTGTATATTCCTGGGGAAAGAAGGGAAGAAACATTGAAAAACCTCTCCTGAATTTCAGCCATGGTAGACTAAATTTTTTTTTTTCCCCTCTTACTGTTTCTGGTTTTTAGACATGTTAGAACTTAGAATTGAAGGGATGTAAGAAAGCATTTACTCAAGTAAAAATGTTTCATCCTTTTTGAAAAATACTTCAATCCTGAAAAAAGCCAAAAGAACCCTCTTAGATTTTCATATTTTATCTGACAGTTAAGCTAGGAGAGGAACGTCAGTCATTCCTCTTACGTATTTGTGGGGATAGGCATTTTTTTTGGTGAGTGTGTGCTTCTTAATGGTATTTTTGGTATTTTTTTTCAGATGAAACAGGATATGTCATAAGCCCTACTAAAATAACCTCCTAGCATGAAAAGAGGTTTTTGTTTTACATTAGTCTGCTGCTTGTCATGTAATCATCTGAAAATGCAGAGGGGAGGGAAGGATTTTTGAAAACTCAGCTTCTTAGCCTTCCTGTGATGAAAGAGATCTTAATTTACTTCTAAATGACGGAGAGGGATGTATGGGTTGTTGGGGTTTTTTTTAATAAATAAAATATTAAAAAAATATATGTCCTGTTGATGCCATTTTCCATCAAGGGGCTTGCTGAAAGGGAGGGGCTCGAACATCTGGGTTGCCAAGAAGCAAAGTATCAACACTGGCAAGGTTTGCAGCTCCCTTTGTTTTTTCCCAGAGGCCAGGACCTTGCAGAGCAAGGTTCAGCTCTAGCTGAAGGCACTCTGGTGTAACCCTGCTGTGGGGGAAGGACTGTGTTCTGCATGGCTTTTCTGGGAGCTCCTGGCAAGGTTTGGGGGTTTTTTGTTTGGCTGGTTTTGTATTGCTTATTTTGTATTGTTTCAGGGGTTTGTTTATTTTATTCCCCCCTGAAACGAAAGGTCTTCTTTTGAATACAACTCCTACTTTACCTGAGCCTCCAGCTTCCAGGTTTTTCTAGAAAGCATGGCAGTTTTGGCCTGTGTTTCAGGGTAATGTATCTTGGTTTTTTTTTCTCATTTAAAGTCCCTAGAATCTGTAGGAATCATTGAACTGATTGTGCCAGTTTGGTCCATTTGGTGACATTGTGCTTCAGTGAGAACAACACCTTCAACACCTGCTCACTTAGGAGTACATTTCATTGTGTTTCATGCTTTTGGCTTTCCTCTGTAGAGTCCTATACAGAGGAAAACTGTTTGTGGGAACTGTTTGCTGTGGATATTAGCGGTGGAAACTATAACTATACTTGAATCATGTGAAATGATTGCCTGCCTTTATAATTTTGAACCATCACCTATTAAATGTCTGATGGGAACTGGTTTCAGACCTGTGCAGTAGTATAGAATGATAACAAATTTCCTGAAACTTTACATGTGGGATGAAAAGAAAACTTGTATTTAGACCAGTCAATATAGCCCATATTGGACAGATGATGTTAAAATAGATGAGGAAAGAACACTGGGACTGTAAATGTTGTCCTCATGGTAGTGATGCCTTAGGTTTTAACTTTTATATTTTTGAATCTTGCTTCAAGGCATCAGTAGAAGCAGAAAAGATCAAGAAAAGAGTAGAATGGGGCCCTCGGAATTTAATTTCAGCGTTCTGAAAAGTAGTTGACACCATAAATATTTGTACCAAGCAGCTCTGTAATTGGGTCATTATTTACCTATGCCAGGCACAAGTACGAATGAGTCCAACACGTTAGCAGCTGTTGAACTGTACACAGGGCATGGATTACATTGCACGCCCTATTGTTCAGTTTAAAATTAACATGCCATAATCCTCATTAAAACATCATATGTGATATTTCATTGTGGTTATTATACAGTTATCATTAAAGCAAATTGTATTACTGAGTTACATTTAATAATGCAGTGCACTGTAACAGTTGCATATATTTCAATTAGAAAGTAGATTATGCCTGTAGGACAATTTAGCATTTTCTTTCAGCCTGCAAGAAATTAACAAGATTTTTTTTTTGTTTGTTTGCTTCTTTTAAAAAGTTGTGGATTAGCTGAGATTTTTATTCTCTTTCATGCATCTTTCCCTTCTCATTCACGGTCCTTCAGCTTTGAGACTGAATGTCAGGGTGAAGGGGGAAATAACGTTAGCAGGACAACCTCTACAAGGGGAAAATTAGTCCTGCTCTGACTACCTTTTAACTTTTTCTCTAAGTATATAGAGAAATTAATTTTCACTGCAGCCAATTGCTCTCCTTCTACCAGCTTAAAATCTACCATAGCTCTAAAATTTTAAATTTAGTATGTCATATTCTTATCTTAGTCAGAGGGACCTTGAGCTTCTTTCTGCTGAGGAATTGGCTTGATAATGTCGTCATCCTCCCCTCCTGAGTATCACCTGGGATTTGATTAAGAAAAAATTTCCTCAGTGCTGCTGTCCTCAAATGTTGCTGATCTGAAATGTCAGACAGGTTTAATTCTGGTTTGCTGCTGTTTTCAGCATTTACAACAGCATTTCCGCATTCAACATTACAGCCTGGCACTGTTGTGCCCTTCAATATGAATCTCCCACAAAACCCCGTATGTGAATTGTCTGTAGAATTCGTACATCAGCATGTTATACATGAACAACAACAGCTACATAAAACAGAATGCAGGTACATGCTTATGGGTTCAGGTGCTTGCATTTCTTTTTCTGCTGTTACGGAAATGCTTTTGTTTTACAGAATAGCGTAATAAAAGCTGAGTTTAATACCAGTTATGGAGACTGGAGCAAAGAGTTTGTGGGCTTGCATTACAGTTGAGATGCAAGTGAATGGTAGCTACTTCTAAGTATGTATCCTTGCTGTAGATAGTTTGCTAGCATTCTAATTACAGACCTGTGAGATAGGTGTTCAAATAGTGCAAGTGAGCTGAAGTTGTATTCATACACCTAGTGGGTAACAAACAGCATTTGGTGATAAATAATAGAATGGAAAAGTGTAACTATTGCTTAACTCCCATATACTCTGTGCAGCTGTGCCTACGTAATGAATATATTCACACCCAGGAACTGTTTGAGGTGGGTTCAAGTCAGCCTTACTTGCCTGGTGTTGGCTATTGTAGTTAAAGGAAAATTTAGTTATCTGGGTATCTTCTCTCCTGTTCATAACTAGACCCTTCCTTGACCAAGGCATACCTAACACTTTCACTGAATGTTTTCTACCGCTAATGTGTTGAGAATATTATGTTCTTTAGGATGATCTGTATCTCTCAGAGAGCCATAAAGGTCTAATGGACAATGTCAGCATCTCAATATAGAAGGGCATGCTTATGCTCAGTCACACAAAGCCCCAGGGGCGATTTTGAAAAATGCCAGTTGCAGAATCTGACCAGGTACTTGTGCTGTGTTTAACAAGAAGGGTATTTATGTGGAAAAATTAGCAAGCTCATGTGGAAAAAAAAGGGCTCTGGATATAATCTCAGATTCTGTAGTTGCAAACTAAAGGTCACATCCTTTAGTTCTTACTTGTTCAATTTATACCAAAGTAACCTAAGTGCAAACTGGGTAGAAAGCAAGGGCCAGTTTGGGTCTCCAAGTTTTGAGTTTAGTCTGCTGAATGAGAAAATGTGCACAAAAGAATCAGTGAGTTTAAAGGATACAGTCAGTTTTCACTTTGGTTTTCCAATCAGAGAAAACATACTCCATGGAAGACTAAGAGTCTGTACAAGCTGGCTTTGATAAGCAGGCAATCATGACAGAAAAATTTCAGACAGCTCTAGGAATGCAGAAAGGTGATCTTAACTTTTATACTATGTATAATACATTTACTAGTATTATACCTTAAGGAAATTAGATACAAAGAAGAAAAAAAGTGATAACTTCAGTATTATTGACTTGAAGTGTTGTGCAGAAATTAATAAAGTTTTTGCTCTACTATCTCATTCATCGTTCAAGACTTGTCCTTGTTTGCTTGCTGAACATTAAATAAAAATAAATCCTTCCTAAATATGTCAAGTAAGTCTTTTGGCTGAAGTAATTGGCATGAGGATGAAAATATGCCGGACTGGGTTCCCAGCAACACAGCTTGTCTTTGAAGGAGATGTGGAAATATATTGATATTTTTCATGGGACTCACACTGTTATTAGGAAGAACAGCATTATCATTTAAAATGAGTTTAAAAGCATATTCAAAAGAATTAAATATATACTTTACTGTATACTCTTGCTATTTCTAGCTTCATTCAGCTTGGATGATTCAAGGTCCTGGTTGAAACTGGAAATACAATACAATACAATTCTTGTACGATGCCATGACAGAATGTCTTCTTTCCACAGTGTAAGCTGATACCAGAAGCTGCAGACATCTAATTTGTTTACCTCTGCATAACTTATTGTTAAACAGAAGAAATTAAAAGCCTCAAGTCATACTTCTCACTGCAGAGGTGAATTGCAGTCTGGAAGAAAGTGCAGCCATGTTCTGTTGATGAATGTCATACATATTTATTAGTCCTCACTTAAAAGGTTACTGTAAATCAGTATCATGCTTGTAAAGTTAGCAGAGAATATTACTTACATGAAAATACAAAATCTGTTGACTTTCAGGTGTGCTTGTGCTTATAATGCTTGCAAAAATGATAAAGTGTTTTGAAACACCACCTTCTGCAGACCTTGGTAGTGAGTGACAGTACAAGTTGAGATACCATTTTGAATCTGATAATCTATGACCAACTAAGCATAGGAGAAGATTTTCTGTCCTAATTTGTCTGAAGGCAGGAGTGCTTCAATTTCCTTTCACTAAAACCCTCCTAAAGCCTTCATGGCTTTTGGAGGATTAACAGAACTTTAGTGCATCTATGATAAACTTGATTTTTAGATTTCAGCAGCTGGTACTTTACCTCAGACTGACTGTGTTCATCTTTCCTCCCTGCAGACATGCATAGTATAGAATATAGAAGATTTTAAGGTCTTCATCCAGGTCAGGTAGATCTTGGTAGAGAAATAAAAATGTAATCTTTTTGTTGTTGTTTTTCCTACTGTGATTTTTAGAGAACACATGATTTCAGCTGTTTGGATGAAAGTGTTTTCTGCAGGAATTAAGTAGAAAGAAATGTGATGTAAAAACAAAATTAAATTTCTTGTATCAAAAACTGTCTTCAAAACTAATGTAATCAATAATGAAAACTAATAATACTCTTTTTCCTTTTATCCAAACTACACCTTTAAACCAATTCATAACTTAATGACTTGTACACAGGAGACTGAAAACAGGGATAATTCAGAGCTGACACTAGTCTGTATCTCATATTCACCCTGGGAAGCCCCTAAGGAGTTAATTAAGACATCTCTGCAGTTCCTTGGCCCAAAAACTGGATGAAAAGTGCTCCAGGGTGGTGAAGACACCAAAATGTTTTCAGGGCTAAGTCCTTGAAGCTTGGATCTTGGTGTGGCTGGTGTTGACACACACAAGCAAAAGTTAATATAACATGATGTTACTTCAGTTTTTTTCGGAGAAGTGGTGATGGCTTCAGAGGCTGGTCAGTGGTGAATGTGGGGGTGAGAACAGAAAGTACCTTATATGCTCTGAGGGGAGGAAACCCTTGCTGACTGGCAGATACAGGGAGGCCACCCTTCTCGAAGCCCCTGTGCCTGCTCATCTTGTTGCTAAGCCTCTTTCTGCAGATAGCAGGTGAATTTATGTCAGCTTTAACCCTTCCACAAAGCAATGCCTGTTAGAAACTGTTAGAAAAAAGTAGTCTTGCTTCTTCTTCAGACAACTACAAGACCTCCTGTGCAAAGGTGAGGGTAGAAACTGTCTTTCTCTTCTATTCTCTACTGTACTCACTTTGTGTTTTCTCACATGAGTGAAGAGGAGTGGTCTTGTAGAAGAATTCCTGAGGATACCGACCCTTTGTATCATTCACCCTACAGACTTCATTGCACAGGCATGGATTTTTATCTGCTAAGAGGCGTGACCTGGAGCCCCTCTGTAGCCAGGGGATCCCAGGCATGTGTCACAACAGACTTCAGATTCAGGAGGGTTCAACTGGCATTCACAAATATTTATCCTGGCACTTCTGGGACACTGGCACCTTTTGTTTGTTTAAAAAAGCACAGCAGCTGTTGATTACAGCACCTTTAATAGCTGTAAAAGTGTTTCCAAATTTACTTCTCTAGCAATGAATCGCCTGGAAGTGCTCTGCAGTGAACTCGCTCCCTGCCTGTGGTCCCTGTGTGCTCTCATTATCTGTGGGAAGCTCCACTTCGCCACTCAGTGTTCACTATGAAAATATTCACTGCTCTGTTGACAGTGATGTAGCACATCTAATTCCTGCTCAGGCCTAAAGAAGGGTTTTGTTTTGTGCAATGATACTCTTTTTAAAAGATATGAAATAAGGTAACTACCCCATAAATCTAAAAAGATAAATCTAAGTATAAATCTAAATCTAAAGTATAAATCTAAATCAACTGCCTTCTTTTTTTTCCTTTTTTTGTCTCCATAACTTTTTGTTCAGTTTTGTCTTAAGCTAGAATAAGCTTTAAAATAATTGCGATCTGTGTTACCTTTTAGCAGGAATATCTGTGGTGGCAAACACATTTTAAGCTAGCAGGAGTTAGAGGGCACAATTTCCTGCACGTGCAGTAATTTTCAGTACTGTCAAGAGGGAGCTCCTTTTTTTTCTTTTATAGATATAGGTAATACCTGGTGAGCAGAAGTAAATCAGCAAAGGCAGCCTTCATTATGACAAGCTGATTTGCCAGAGTATATAGGTGAGTTTAATGGAGATAAAGGGTTCTATCTGTTGTTTCAGTGAATAAGTTCTTTCAGTGAGGAAATTGGGTTTTCTGTTCTCCTACTTAATACCGGAATAAATTAAAGCAGTGACCAAACAAAGAACATACCACAATTTTCCCCACAGGTATTTTAGGACCAGGAGGTCTTGCTCTTTCCTGAAAGAAGAACTATTACAAAAAAAGAGAGATTGTGCACAGCACTGTAGAAGAGTTTTCGGACATGAATGTGGTCTCTTCAATACAGGACTATAGTAAAAATGCTGCTTCTGATGAGGTTATCACCCAGTCACGTGATTTGGAGAATAGAGTCTTTCAGAAAAATATTAACTGGGGTGACTGCCCTTTGAAACACCTCTGTTTCTAAAAGTGGGTAGAAAATAGTAATGAAAGGAGGTAGCAAAAGCCAAGAAAAATACTGTATCATATATTCTAAGAGTCTTTTTCTCTTCCTCCACCCCTTCACATTTAGGGCTGCACTGGAGTTTTTTTCTATCACATTTCAGTTTAAAATTAAATATTCCCAAAGTGATAAACTGACCTTCAAATGAAAGAAAACTTAGGATGTAGATTTTCATAGGGTTAGCTGTAGGGAAATGAAGGGTAAATTCCCACCTTTTGAGGCTTCTCTTACTGGAGGAAGTCAGAAAGGTACAGACAGGATACATGGGCCTGGTTGTAGGCAGTAAAGCTTGCAGGGAAAGCTCACCTCATCTTGGGGAGCTTGCCAGTAAGACTGAAGGTAACAGGACGTGTTTTGCTGAGTCACCAAGTGCTTTGGCATGCACTGGTTAGTAATGCTTGGCTTTTCCTTAGAGTTCATCCCATGAGCTTGTCCTTGCACATGAGTCACATCCTTCAGGACATAGTGCTCAGCGTTGAGGAACTGAAAAAGTTTGACAGGTGTAAAAAGAGGTGTATTTTCCCCTCAAGAGCAATATTCATTGGCACTTCAACACCTTCATGGTTTCCTAATAGTAGCAGCTGTAGAGTTTCTATTTCCAGCATTGCTTGAAACACTCTTGGGATGAACCATGATCTGCATTTTGTTCACATTCCCTGAGGCGTTGCTTTCCCTAAGCCTACCCAAATGTAAATATAAAAACTGGGCCTGACATCTCCTCTACAATTACTACCAGTTTTTCCTGTCATACTGTAAGTATGATGTACTCTGTGTAGGCAGGGCTGTGTTGTGTTTTACTGTGTGCTGTGCATCATCCCTGCATGAACTGATAATCACAATGAAGTACTAATAATATGCCTAGTTTTGAGCCACTGATAAAAACCACATGAAAATGGGTCTTATCTGCCTTCAGTTGAGGCTTATTCTAAGAAAAGAACTGATTTCTGAATGGGGGAAAACTCTTCTTTACTCAGCTGGTATTTGTTCTTAATGTACAAGCTAACCAAATGCCCGTGCTCCAGGAAGATACAGGATCTTGAGACTCTCCTGCCTCTTCCCCTAGGAGCTAATTGCTCTCCCTAGCACTTAAGAGGGTTTCCAGTAGGTGTTTCTAAGCCCTAAACATGTAGGGAAAATAGTGTAATAAAAATCAAAGTAAGATCTTATGAAAGGGGAAGGTGATACTTATCTCATGAAAGGTTTAAGCAAGTCGATTTTAAGTGTTTATACTCTGCAGTCACAGATTTCATTCTCACGTCTGTGAATTTGCAAGCACCAAGTTGAGCACATCCAAGTGGACTCGTTGCAGAGAATACAGGACACAAGTTGATAATGCCTCATTGTATCTGAGAGGGTACCTCTTAGTAATGGTGACAAACTGGTTTCTGGAGAGGTGTTCTGTAGTCTTCAGCTCTTGCGGTGTGGCCCTTTGTCTCAGAACCTTGTTGACTACAGCTTCCATAAATTTTCATCTGTGTTGTTACCTATTTTCTGTTTTATAACTAATTTCGAATATGGAGGAGTTGTGCCCTATTTTTGTTTAACAAGAAGGAAGTGGATATACATGATACGCTGCAACCTTCTTGCCATTGTGGCTTTGTGCTTGTGACAGAAGAAAGATGTCTGTGTTTCTTCTAGAACTGTTGTCCTGGGAATGGGGTCCTGCACTATTAATGTAGGCTTTTTTCGTTTGCTTTATGCTGCTTTTTAGTGCTTCACACGTATAACAACCTCTAGATAATATTTCTGTAACAAAACCGTGTGATCATTGGGCAAGACTTGGTACAGCTGTGCCCTTTGCTTAGGTTGTATACAGGTAACCTCTTACTGCAAAGTACCTTTTGAAAACTTTATCCTTCTTTTCATTCAAGCACCCAGAATGCTTATTCCTATCAGAAAAGGAAGAGAAACCCATTCAAATGAAAACAGATCCAGAGGCATTTTGGCTGAGCATGCAGTAAATTGTTGCTTCTGAACATTCTTTTTGGATTGTTATAGCTTCCTATTGGTAGCATTAAAAAATCCTTAAATTCAATGTGCAGCATTAAAATATAAACTGATACAGCAAAACCAGTTACTTTCTTCCCTGTGCTAAGCTGTGTTGAACTATACTGGCTGAAAAAGAAGACATAGCTATAAAATTACCCCAAGAGTTTATTGCTAGTAGTAATGCACAGAATTTTGAGTGTAGCTCTACAGGCAAGAATCTTCTAGGACAGGGTATATCTTCTGTTTTCATTTACCCCTGATAGCATCTTTACCACTGTACTGGTTTCTGTTTGTTTTCACCAGGAACAACTTTTGCAATATTCCCTTGTTTAAGCCTCTTCATGGCACTTGTCTTCAAGACCCAGCAGGTGAGATAGCAGCTCAGTTAAAAATAACTGAAGGATTCTTGGTGGGGGATGGTGGTGGTAGAAATAGGTGCCGTGATATCATTAAACCCCTTTAAACTGTTTCCATTTAAAATTGAAGGTATTCTACAGGCATTTTTACAGGGCTTGTATAACTCTTGGGGCTATGTGCAATTTTCTGGGAGTGACAGATGATTGATTTTGTGCTAAGAGAAAGTGGATGGGTGCATTTGTGAGTGTTTTGAGTTCAAAGGTCCATAAGTTAGGTGTGTGAAAGAAAACTTTATGATGAAGAGTTGCATTTTGGAGAATACAAAGTAAAGCAGAGGATGTGTCTAATTATTAATGAGTTCCTGGGCTGTGCTTTTTTTGACTTGGGTTTTTTTTTTTGAAATAATTTCAGTTCTCTGTGAAAGGTACTAAAATGAAAAAAAATATATACCTTCTGCTACATGTTGCTATTTCAATGCGAAGAAGCATCATATCTCTATTGGATACAGGCAAAAAGAAAGAAATAGGAAAGATTAATGACTTAGAGTATTCGTTGGTTATGTTTGTAGCCTTTTGCTTTGTTAGGTGAATAGGGTTTGTATCTTGATACTGGATCAAAGGAAAAACTAGACTTTTCAGTTGTTCTAAATATTCTAAAATTTGTGTTTCTTGTTGCTGTTGGTGGGAAATTTTTTTTTTTCCTTTTCATTTTTAAAATCTTTAGTTCTCAAAGTAGTCAGGTAGTGGTTTTTCCTAATTTGCTTATTTAATTTGCTTTCTCAGTGATATTCCTCAGAAAAGTGAGATTAGGATTTGAAGGAAAAAATACTGCTTAAGAGAAGCAGATGATTTATGCTTTTCGCACGTGGAGAAAATGTGGGGTTTTTGTTTGGTTTGGGGTTTTTTTAAGTAAAATGTGTTGGGTTTTTCCTTTTCTTCTTTTTATGACTTCTTTGGAAGTGGGGCAATAACCTAGATGTTGTTGCACTTGTGCAGTTATCTGACCTTTTTATTGATCATAAAATTCTCTGAAGTTCAGTCTGATCCATGGAGTGCTGAGAGTCTCTGGTCTCTACATCTAAAGTTTTCTGATCAGTTTTCTGGGTCCCATGGAAGAGTTTCTGAAGGAAGCAGGTTGCTTTGTTGACAGCTGTTCCTCTACCCAACTCACTCTTTTATTGCTTGTTCTCTGGTCTGTGAGGCTTGCAGAGAACTAATGGGTTCTCTGGGTTAATCATGGGATAATCCTCTGAAAAAAATTCTCTCCTGGTGTGCTGCAGTCAGAGCAGAGTGTCTTGGGTCATTCATCTTCTAAAAAATACATCCTTCAATTGAAACTCATTTTTCACTGTTTCCCTCTTTACTTGCCTTTCTAGTGATGATGGCAGATAGTAGCACTCTCCATGCTTGGTTCTAGACCTCCTCCTTCCAGAGTTGCAAGATATTTAAGAGTAAACCTTGCTGGCTTTGCTAGTGGAGAAATGACATGGCTCACCGATGGTCTCAGCTTTGTGTGGCAGCAGCACCATGGTGGTTTTTTGTCTGCATTTTTTTCCCCTCCTTAAAATAGCAACCAAATATAATAGCTTAATTTTGATACTGAAAATACTTACCTTAATCCATCTCTTTATGTCCCTTTTTCCTGGCTGTTTATGAGCAGCAGTCCAGGGTCTGCAGTTCAACAAGGGAGTGTCAGAGTTTGGAGATCTTGACTGATATGGATTGAATGGAAGAGGTAGAATGAGGTTCATAGGAATGTGCATTTTCTCTTTAATTTAAGGGGCTGAATCATGACCACCAGCCCCTTTCCAACTTCTGTTTTTTTCCCATTGCCATTTTATCAGCAAAGCTTTACTTTTGTGCATTTACGCAGCACTGGCCGCTCAGAGGCTAGGGGGGATCTTTAAATAACACCTTTGTTAGGTTTCCTATGCAGGAAAAGTACAGGAAGGAACATTTTCAGAATTGCCTTTAGGGGAGCTGGATATAGTCAGTGCTGACCCTGCATATATGCAGAGATGAAAATAATGGCTGGATTACAGTAATTCACAGTGCAGGAAGGAAGCACAAGATTGCACATTAAAAAAAAAAGTAGTTCCCCATGCATTTTAAAAAAATACTATAAATTCTTCCTTGTATCTTTTTTTTTTTTTCCCTTGCTCTTCTCTTAAAAAAAACAACCTATACTCATTTTAAAAAAAAAGCAAGCAGGCAAATAAAAAATGACATAAACAATAAAAACAAACAAAAAACCCCCAACAACAACAAAACTAAAAGCAAAACAACTCGAATAAGTTTTCCAGTACTTTATACAACAACAGTCTGTGGTGCTTGGTGTAAGAATAGCTATGCAGAGTTGTAGAGCACGAGTTATTCTGGGGGTTAAAGAAGGTAACAGTCCCTTCAGTCCTCCGAAACTCATAGATCTAGGTACAGAGCAGGACTGTGTAAAGATCCATTAGTAGGAGTTTCTTTCCATGCCGCCTACAATTAATAGGCAGGTGTGAATAATCTCAAGTATAAATGAATCCTCTGGGATTTGGGTTTGTGTCTTTTTGAGTTGGTAATGAAATGAAGCCAGCTGAGAAATACCTTGATGTAAAAGGTCAGTGACAGTATTTGGTGCATCTAGCTCAGCATGTAAGACCTTCCTTTGCTGTTGATGAAATTACTTGCAAAATCATGAAGAAATGGCCTAAAAGCAGACTTACTTTTTGAATGTTACGTGATGGTTCAGTTATTAGCAAGTCTAGCAAAAAGGAAGGAGTGAAACAGTAGAGGACTAAAAGATAAAGCCGATGAGCTCTGTCTCGGAGCGCATTGTCATGGAGAGAGAGGTCTCTCTGCACTGCAGTGTCTCATGTAAAGGCACAGCTGGAGGTCCTGGAAGGGGTTGTGTCAGGGGCTTCTCCATGCCAGTGGCAGCAAAGGTGGGCAACAAAGGTACTTTGCTGTAGTGCCCCATGCAAGGGGCTTCCCCTGCTGCTTTCCAAGGAAGGGGGAAAGGATGACCCTGAAGCAATAGTGAAAGGACTTTGTGCTCTGGGGAGGCTTCGTGTTGTCTGAAAAGCTTTCACTGTGAAACCAGCTGTTCCCAGATCCTTTGGGAAGAAGGGAGGAAGGAGCTATTGGGTAGGACCTGCTCTGCAGACTGTCATCTCTCACCAGAGCGTGCTGAGGTGTGGCTGGGCCACATTCTGAAGAGTGCTTCAGAAAAACAGGATCTGAAAGACATTTGGGTTCCAGAGGTTCGTGGGACCTGTGGTTTAATGCCAAAAAATTTCTGTTCTAGATGACTATAAATGTTAGTAGTCGTATAGAACAGAAACAACCACTTTCAAGTATAAAAGATAAGAAGTCATAAGAAATTAGTAAAACATGGTCCAGTTCTGGAGAATTTGTAAAAACAATGCAAATGATACTGCTTGATAAGTTTCACCCAAAAAACCCCACAACTTGTCATGTTTAAAAATCAAACTTCGCTTTTAGAATGCCAGGTTTTTCCACATCTGAACTGAAAATAGATTCCAGTCTGTAGTTTGTTTGAGTCTGATGATGAAATGAGAAAAATAACCTTCCCTTGCGTCAAACATATGGCAGGTCTGTCACACAGCTGGGTGAAAATAATAATTCAGACTTTCAGTGTAAGGTCTTAAAATGAGAAATAAAGAAAAAAATTTCAATGAAGATATTTGTTTAAAATATGTTACTGAAGTGAAAATTCCTTCTAGAATATCCGTGGGATTGAATTATGCATTATTCAGGTGTCTGCCCCCAAGAGGGGAATGCAGATACATATATTAAAGTTTGTTCAAACAAGGGTTGGATACTTCTAGTTTACTGCGGTACTTTTCTGACTTAGTTGTTGACTGGAGCTTTTTCAATACCCAGTCTGTTGAATTATAGAGAGATATAGGTACACCTTATTTCACATGCCATGTTGATATGAAAGTGTAACAATATTTGAGTTCGTTTAAAATAAAGGTTACTGATATTGCACGTACAAAACTTGTGGAATGTATTGGAAAAGAATGGTTTGCAGGATTGGAAATGAGCTATTTTTCCAAATAAAACAAGCTCTAAAATGATAAAACTCTTCCTCTTGTACAAATTGCCTATATTTTTCTGGGGTATTTGTGGAACTGTGGAATGCTACTTGGTTAATAGAAGAAATTAAAACCAAAACTATTTGCTAGGGGTTTAATAATAATACAAAAACAAGAAAGCAGGACTCAGAGACCTAGTCCCTGTTTGTGTGATCAAAAGGCACTTTTTCTTAGTGGGGTCTCTACTATTAAGCAAAGTATTATGATAGTAAAAGTTGCCAGAAATGCATTTTGACTACATAAGGTGTGAAAAGCTTAATTATGAATGAGTAAGCACACTCTGGTTGGCATGGAAATACAGAAGCTAATTTTGCACCAGTCATATTTTCATGCTGCAGTGGCTTGACTTATTAGCTATTGCTTTCCCATTAGCTCCAAAATCCAACCTTCTCCCTCTGCGCTTCCAAAAATACGAAGTGTGCTTGCAGTAAGAATGGAGTAAAAATGTACCTTGTTTTGAGCACAGGTAACACCTCCTGGCTTGTATCCTTAGCCCATTAAAATGTAAGGTTTCCAGATTACATAACTTAGAGGGCTGGAAAGTAAACACAACTCCCAAAATACTCTAGATTGTTATTGTTTGCCAAGTTTTCTGAAAAGCTGCCTCTCCTCCAACTCTGGCTGAAGAGTCCTGATCTGTACAATTTTCATGGAGAAGCTGTTTCTGAGAGCGGACTTGAGTTGCACTGATCTGGATGGTCCTGTGTAGAATCAGTGGCTTGGGCATATGGAGGGCACAGTGGAATCTGAGTCATAAATACATCTGGACATAAACTACAGCTGTACTTTTCCATTGAGACTGTAAGGCAGGGTTGGGTACAAGCTTGTAGAGGGAAAGACCTGATGTCTCTCCTAATTGGAAAGAAAATTAAATATTTTGGCTTCATAGCATATCAAAAGATATAATTTCTCCTTTGCAAGAAATAGAAATAGTAAGGCATATACGCTCAAGGAGGTATGTCTCAAGAATGCCCATCTGACCACTTGACAGGTGGAACTAATTCAGTTGATGTCTGAGATGCTGTTAAAGCCTAAAAAAGATTTTATTTTCAGGGCATAATTACATGTCTGCCTTGTTTTACTACATTAACAGTGTAAGTCAAGTTTTTAAAGGTTGCCAATGACATGAATTACTGTGAAGCTGAGAGTCTGTGCAGTGACAGTGAGTATTTAAAAAAAAATGCAGTTTCCAAGAAATGAAAGCCTTTGGCTCAAAGGGAAATGTCATGAATTTATGGATCTCTTAAAAAAGGGAAACTTAAGTGGTTTTGTTTTTTTAAAAAAGTAAAATTATTTTAAATATGGAAGTTGTCCCATAGAATACATGTATCATGCAGTGAAGCTTTCCAGATGAAGTCTTACTCCCTTGAACTTCTCAGACCAGCAGTGTGAGAACATGCTTTCCTCTAACATTTACTGAATTTGATACCTGGGGAGGAGGCAGGGAGCTGGCAGATTGGGCCAGAGGTAGGGGACTTGAAACCAAATAACATGATTCTGTTGATTGACTTGCATATGGCTTAGTGCATCTCTACAAGGTCTTACTGGAGTCAGTAAAGCTATATGATAGCACAAGTTGGCTGTTGTGATTATTCTTACAGGATTAATGTTGTAGCTCTGCAATTCAACGTGCTTTGCAGCTACCCACATGTGCCTTGTACATGGCACTTGGTAGGCAGGTCTAGTGATGGGGAAAGGCAGTGCTATTTAATGCATTTTTCCCCAGTGAATTTTCTTGATTCTACAATCTGTTAATAAAATTAAAAAGAGTATTTTCCTGCTAATTGTCATTAAATCTTTCAAATTTCAGAGAAGAGGCTTGGAGTCTTTAGCAGATGGTTGAAAATGAAATGCACTTTGGGGGAAACAGAAGCTCTGCCAAATCTGGACCTTGAACAGAACTAGTCAAATAAACAGAAGTGAGACACAGCAGGGATGGTTTGGAATAGGCTTTATTATGGCCAGAAAGCTTCAGGCTGTGAATGACCTAATCAACCTAAGCTCCAGACATATACCTAAATTAGCTTCCACTCTACCAGTCCTCATAGTACTCCATTTTTCTTTACTCAAACACCATCCTAACAGATCTGAGCTCTTTTAGAAAATGGAAGGCTATTGCTGTCCATGCTTGTCCTCTTTTCGTTGTATTTGTCCTATTCAACTCTCCTAATGCCTGTATTCTTAATTTTCTCCTTTAGTTTTCCAGTTCTTTTTCCTGACTCAATTCTGGCAATTTTCATGCATTTGTTGAGTTTCAAATGACTTGTTGTTCTGTGAGAACAAGACAAAAGAGCAATGGGAGCAAAGCTCCTCAGTGTTGAGAGGCTCTGGAAGGCTGTTCAGTTCCCACTTATCCAAAAGGATTTCTGTGTGACCTTGTCTCCTGCCTCATTTCCATCTTTGCAGCATGGGGATGAAGTAACTCGCCCTGCCAGAGAAAGGGAAGCCATGCTTAATGTCATATAAAACACAATTCCAAAGGGGTCCCTTGCTGTCTGCATTTGCTACCCTGCATGGTCCCTGCTGCACTTAGGACTGCTGTTTACAACTGGAACAGCAAACGAGCCTGGGCTGGGTTCTGTTCATTTAACCAGGCTTGGCTTGATTTGCTGTGTGCAGCGCACAGCCATCGCCGAGCACAGCCCCGCTCGGACAGCGGCTGCAGGTCCGTGAATGTCACCCGGACGCGGGCTTGTTCTGGAGACACTGGTGCAGGCAGGAAACTGAAATGGAATAACATGACTCTGATCGTGCTTAAGCATTAGCCAGGGCAATGACAGAATGCTATAAGCATCCTCCAGTTAATGGCTAAGTAAAGGCTGCATAGCAGCATGTTGGTCTCCAATGTTTAAAGAATGTTAAGTGTGAAAATTGAATGGCAACAGCTTGTGTGTCTCGGTGGTGAATTTGATTAACAAATTGGACTAACTTGATTTAAAAAATAATACATTGTGTATTATTAGATATTAGATAATAGTATATATTAAATAGACTAAAATATTAAGTATATATTTGTGTAAAACCTTCGCGCTTGACACTTTTTATTCAAAAATCCTATACTCTCATGGCCTTTGAATCAGTCTGTGCTTTGTACCAATAGACATGAACTTTCAAAATCTCTTTGTGAAAAGTAGGTTACCTTTGAGAGTAGAAGAGGCTATTTAGGAGGTTTGATGTGGGTACATAAATAGTCACTTGAATTTATGAGGCATTATTACTCTGGAATTCAAGGGGACAGGAATTAACCTGGTGTAGTAGTTGTTGGTTTGCATTGCCTGAGTTGGTATTCCTAAATTCTGCAACATCATAATGGTTTTAACATGAATTCAGTGGTTCACACAGGGATATGCAGGGGAACATGTAATTTCCCTTTGTCATTCTGGTTTCAAGTGACCATAGTAGTAATGATTTACTGGAATTCTAATTCCCTTAACAATTAGTAGGCACACTGGAGCCCACTGGGTTTTATTCAGAGCTCATTGAAGTTAATGGAGGGGAAAAAAATCCCTTTGACCTCATTTGGCATTGGCTCAAGCTCTTTTCAGCTGAAGCTGATGGCTTCATCAAAATCCACTTAACCTTCCAGGGACGAGTGTGTGACAGGGACTGGTCGTCAGGTCATTCTGGAGCTTCATGGGTTTGCTGGGAGGGGCTTCTACACTTTTCCCTCATCATTCCCTTTATTACCAGTCTAGGTGAAAGGAGCAATTTCAACAGTAGCAGAAGCCAGTCTGATGATGTCTTATGTGGTCTCTAATAACGTGGTCCAACCTCAGCATTGTTTGGGTAACCCACGATTTATACAGGTAATAATAAGTGTTACAGAGGATATGCCTTGGAATTAACATTCTGACATGTCTGTTTTCCTTGTTTCCACAATTTTGAAACATCCTGAGGTTAAAAAACAAATTATGTGCTTCCCTTCCACTCCATTATTTAATCATATCCCTGAATCTTTCCATGTTTTAGATATGCTTTTCCAGTGAACAAACCTACACAAGTAAACACCTAAATATAAGCAACTATATAGCATGTTGGTTAGGAACTGATTCTTATTTCAAGAAAATAGAAAACAAATAGGGATAATACAGATGAAAAGAAGAAAATTATTAGCCTTCCTTAACTCTTCCTCAAAAATGTGATGAATTCCACACAATCCTCTCTTTAATGCTCTGCATTATCATATAAACACAAATTTAGAGATGTTATTATCATATTAAAGTTTTTATTGTGTCCTGGAAAAGTAATTTATCTGAAGCTCACCTGATTCCGTTCAGCTTAGCAGGACACAGAAGGAAGGTTTCATAGAGTTTCTCCAAGTTAGAGCCCATCAGGACACCACAAGAGCTTTGTTATTACCGAATGCCGTGTTTTGTTGTATGAAAGGACAGATTTAATGAACCTACAAACTCAATCTTGTTTCACTGCCCCTGAGGATTAGGAAAGAGCCTTGCTAAGACAAACAGGAGTCTGAACCTGGTCTTGGGCAAGCTCTGTAGGGAACCCTGTGTGATCTCCTGGGCTCCCTCCCAACCTCAACCATGCTGATTCTGAGTTTCACAAGTGATTCTCTTCAATGGCAAGGAAAGCAGTAAGATCTGCTTCTTGACTCCTCCAGGGCAAAATTGAAGGGAAAGACCTCTTTCACCTTTTCCCTGGGCTGCTGTACTGGGTCAGGATGCTGCAAATAACTGCCTGTGAGATAACCGGGCTTTGCATTTCTTATGTTGGAGGCATTGGCCATGGGTCTTCTGAGAGCATATTCCTGTCCCTTTGATTAGTGCTAGCAGCAGGGAAAGCTGTTTCCACCACTGAGGGATATGTTTTCAAAGCAATGTGTTGGGCTTTGGAATGTGACACCATTAAATCTTAACATGCATTTTCAAATAAGAAACCTCAAGGCTAGAGGTAACTCTTTGATCTTTAAAAAGCTTGCCACATAGAAGAGTGAGTTTGAATGTATACTTATGTCTGCAAACACTTGCAGGTAATTAGATTTTAGTTTCAGGGCTGCAGGACTTTGCAGAAATTATTCAGATTTCAAAAGGCTCAAAATAAACATCAATTTCTATTTATCTCAAGGGATTGAGAGGGGCATTAAACAAACCTTTAATGGCCTGAGCCACGCTTTATTAATTGCTTTGTTGAAGAGATAAAACCTGTGGGAGTTTGTGTATTAAAATGGGATGTGAACCAGCAGAAATCCAAGCAGGATCTGAATTTGATTTAAAGTGAGTTAGAAAATACACAGCTGAGCTTTCCTCTGTTGCTTAAAAGATTATTACCCTAATATATACAGTTTCTTTGTTTTTAAGGAAGCATGTCTGCATTGAGCCATAATTACATGTGAAAGCATTTGAGCTACTCATTCAGTATTGAAGGAGCTGGATCTGTCTAAACAAAATGATGTGCAATTAGGGAGCATGGGGGAGTTGTCTGTTTGCCGTATCTGAAAATAAAGTTATCAAATTATTACCCAAGTTGTTCCACATCTGATAACTGTATCTACAAAGGCTTCTTATGGTAACTTGTCAAAGATGGCTCAGGTTTGTATACTGTTTGTGACAGGGGACAATGAAACATAGGAGTTTGGTTGGTTTGATTTTTTTCTTTAATTGATACTTTTTTTTTGTTTGTTTCCAAAGTTTCTCTCAAAGAGGGCTATTGATTGAAAGTGAACCTTTTTCCTTGTTGGATGAAAAATGGCCTCTTTAGACAAAATAAAAGGTAGCTGACTGCTGGAGTTCTGCTGGCGTTCAAACTGATACATTAATCAATACTTTAAATCAAAACTGTTATCTTGTTGAATTTTGACTTTTTGGCTTTTAGTTGCTTGAATTTTCACTGTGTTTTTTAAAATAAAGAATGCCTGGTTTTGTTTAATCCCATGTGAAGGAAATACTGCACTGCAATCCGTAGTGTATTTTACAGCTGTTATTTTTTAATTCTGTTATTAATGTAAGTGAACTTTCTGCAGAACAAGTTTTGCATAACCCTTGTGTGAACAGACCTACTTGTTCTGGTTATGTCCTTCTTTTTCTGTTCTCTTCTTTTTCTACTACTCTGTATTCACATAGGATAGGAGAGTGTTCTCCTCCACCTCCAGTGTTCTGTGTTAAATCCAGTAGTTACTGTCTATCTGTCTCTGAAAATAATGCAGAAGACACTAGATGGGTTCAGATTATCAAGATCATTAGCAGATATGTTTTGCAGAGGGTTAGGAAATACCGTCCACTTCAAAGAAAGTACAATGACAGAGGTGCTGAAGCAGGTCTGAGTTATGGGCCAGAATTACAGTGATGTACAGGCTGAGGACTGTGGTCATACAGTGCCATGAGTCTTGTTCAGAGCATGGGATTAGAGCCTAAGGTTGCATAAGTTTGTAAAGAAGACTATAGCATAAATATAGTCTCAAGTACTGATTCTCAAAATAATCACGGGTAGTTAGAAAAGTTTGTGTATAAACTGTCTTGCTTGTTTGCTATCATGTTAAATCTAGGAGATCTGTATGTTTCTTTTCTCCTGTGGCACTAAAAATGCCACTGTGACTGATGAAGAGAGAGCACATTGCCCTAAGAAATGCCTGGAAGAAAATTTTCATCTTTAAACTGACATCAAAGCTGCATTCACCTTGCTTTAGAATGGGAATTTTGAACTTTTTTCAATCCTGTCCCTTATCTAAACCATTAACTTGCATAGAAGAGTCTTAAAAATTGGTGTTTCGGGGCTAAATAAGGCATTTTTGTTGGAGGTTATTGAGACATGAAATGATTACTTATCATCCCTTGAAATGACATTACATTTAAATGCAATGGTACATGGGCACTTACCGCTACCTTCATCTCTGTTAATCCTTGCTCACAGCCTGCAAATTGAACATTCTCTCAGCCTTATGGGATGCACTGAAATTCTCAGAGTTATAATTGGTTTTCAGTGTGCCATCCTGCATGTTACTCAATTTGAAGAGACTCTCTTCCAAACTGAAAACATTTAGTGAACCCCTCCAAACAGAACACATTTAGTGAATCCCATGCTGTGTATTTTCCCCTTTAATCAGTTTTATCCATGAGTTCACCAAAGATTCAAAGGGAAAATAAAAATTGAATTCATTTTATCATGATTGATTTGAAAATTCAGGGGACAACCTCTTCGTTATTGATGGCTTTTAAATTGCTCTGCATTGTTAGCTGGGCATGCCTGTGAAATTCATCAGCATTCCACAATCTGCCTCTGTTGTTTGCTTACAGATAGCAGCTCTAAATTTAGATGTGCACAATATAACCGTACCAGACAAAGTTATGGCATTGTCTGAAAGTCTTCGCAAGGTCTGCCTGTATAAATGAGCCCTTTTTCCATAGAGGTCCATAGCAGAGGTCCGAGCAGAAAAATCTTCTTTGGAAAGGCAAAAGCTGAGGCCTGATTGAGTTTTCCACATGATGGATGCTGTCCAGTTGCATTGCTCTTCTGAAGTAGTGGTTGGGTTAAAAAGAGAGAAAATGGGAATGAGGCATCACACTGATGCATTACTCCTAGTTCTTGCTCCAAGGTGGGGGTAAACTGTATGACTTCAAAGGTACTGGGAGTGTGTGAACCATGATACTGTGCTGGGGAAGCAGGACAAGACAAGAACTTACAAAGGGCTGATTCTTCCTTAACTTTCCTTCTTGCATTCACCCCTGAATTAATTCACCCCTGCAATTTGTGAGTCCCCAAAAGGAAATCTATCATGGTAACTGGATTCTTGTTTTTCTTCTCTAAGGTACCCCAGCTAACACGGTGCATCTCTACAAAGGCAGCAGAATCTTCACTTACAGGTCTGATCTTAGGGGTGTCCGTGGTCACAGGTGTGATGGTGATAAGCAGCTGGTGTTGAGATGCTCCACTGAAGTTTGCAGCAGTGCTGCCACAAGCACACTAAATTTGAAGGTGACTCAGGTTGTGGGGAATAGCATAAATGTCCACCTGTATGAAAGATTCATCAGTTTGGAGAGGTGGGAGAAAAGCCTGGAGAAAAGAAGGTTTGGGGGAGACCTTACTGCTAACTACAGCTACCTGAAAGAGGGTTGCAGGCAGGTGGGGGTCAGCCTCTTCTCCCAGGAAACCAGTAACAAGACGAGGAAATGGCCTCAGGCTGTGGCAGGGGAGGTTTAGGTTGGCCATCAGGAAGAATTTCTTTACTGACAGGGTGGTTAAGCATTGGAATGGGCTGCCCAGGCAAGTGGTGGAGTCACCATCCCTGGAAATGGTCAAGAAATGACTGGACATGGCACTGCTCTGGCTTAGTTGAAGTTCAGACAAAGGTTTGACTCCATGCTCTTGGAAGTCTTTTTCAGCCTTAATGATTCAGTGATTCTATTCTGTGATTCTGCGTAGTCAGAACTATGTTTCTGTCTCATTTGGCTGAATATTAAGTGGTAGAACATGTAATGGCTCTACTTACATAACTGAAACTATTCTTTTTTGAAATTTGACTAGAAAGTGGACCTTATTTTTTTTATTAATGGTGTTAGTTATCTGAAATGGTCATTTTCTCCCATCTGCAAATAAAGCACTTGTGTTTCCCAAACTGGTTTTCATGTTCTAGTCATAATGATAACCTGTGCTGCTGCTTTTGTGCAGAATTTTTCATTATTTCTCTCCTGCTTGTTTGTTTGGGTTTTTCCTCAATAAACCTTATTCTCAGTGAAACAGGTATTTACATTCCATTTTAAAAATTGTATTTGGAAAACTTAGAAAAACTGCTTCACCAATGAATTCCTGAACAATTTTAACACTGAGTAACATCAGCAGAAAATCTGCCGTACCCCCTCTGCATTTTAATTTTCTGTTGGTGAATGCCTATAGAACTCAGTCCAGCTGGTTCTGATCATTCTTGTGTTTTTCTTCTAATAATGATCCTGGCAGCCTTGCTGATGGGTGCACGTATATTAACATTTTTTTCCTGCAAATTCAGTGTTGTTTTTATTGTATTATGGTATCTTAAGGCAAATGCTGTTCAGTTTTTTAGAATCTGTGGCTGAATTGATGGAGCCCTGAACTCCTTCAGTGATGGCCTCTGGTGAACAGAGCATGCTTGTAGCAAAGTCTGATGCTTTTGAGAGGCATCAAGTTTCTCTTTTTGTGAGTGCTGCTAAAACTTCTGAAATGTTAAAAGACAGTCTTGATCTTTGGTATATATAAACTTTCAAACTTTGTTTGAAATGCATGTGTAATGAGTCTCATCTAGGCCAAGATAAAAAGAGTGCTTGTGATGATGTGATGCTGTGTGGCCAGAGAAAAGGGCCTCTGTGTTCTTAGATTTTTTTTTTCATAATGTAGCAAGAACTGCCCTGTGCTGACAAAGTCACTTGCCTGTGTTTTCCTGTACAGAAAGGTTGATCTCAGGATACATTGCCCTGCCATGGTGTGAGGGGATTTATACTGTGTTCCCTAAAGTGTGTTAAATGTCAAAAGAGCAGACTTCAGGTATAAAACCTGCTTCGTTTGTTGTCAGCTTTGTAGGTTTCTGCTCTCAGGTCAAAAATCAAAGCACTCCTACATTGGCAGGATCTCAGAAATGTGGAAAGGAGAGGCAAATAGGCACAAGAAGCATTAGATTCTGAGAAGAAAGTAGTAAGTATCTGGCAACTGCTGTTACACCTGCTGGGAGTAAATCACGGCTTTGGACAATAATACGCTTTTGCAGGTTGTTCATTGAAATATAAATGTTGAAAGGATGAATCACATCCTTTTGTTGTGGTCTTTTTTTGTGTTCCATATAGAGCGGTTTCAGTAATTTCTGAGTATCAAAAATAGATTTCTGTGATGGATTTGCTGTTCATTGACAACAACTCATTCCTGTCTGACAAAGAGCCTCTGATCTAATGAAAAGCGTGTAGTATAAGATAAAGTCATGGTACCTTCATTTTGTAGCTGCAGCCATTATGACTCACCTAAATGACATGGACTATGACAGAGCTGAAATCTGAGAACACTTCTCCCTTTAACTTCATATCATTCTTCTTTAACTATATTTTGTTGGTAATTGGCTTAGTCTGATGTTCTTTCACCCTCCCAAAACAAGAATTGCTCCTTCAGATTAGTTTACTGGAACTGCACTGATGGTTATTTGAAATTCATATTTTGAGCCCAAGTGTCCTGTGGTCGCTCTGTTCCTCAAATGCAATTCTACTTCATTATTGTGAGTAGGAGTTACTTGGTAGACATGCTTGTTTCAGTAAAAAAATAAGGCCCAGTATTGAATCAGTTTTATGAGAGCCCCTTGAGTCATTCAAAATCAGACTTGACCACTTTTTGTGAGACAAGGTTATATGTGCATACTGTATCATAAAAGATACTCTATAAATGTACTGATTGAGTAATACTTTTATGTCTTTACAGGCATATGAAAGAGCACTTATGTAATTTACAGTTGCTTAGGAAGAGCTCATGATTAGCTTAACTATTGACGTTTATTTGCAGTATAGCGAGAGAAGAAAAAGGAACGTTGTCTTGTTAAGTACTTTCTCTAGTGTCTTATATCTTGAAAAATATGCTATGCATTTCAGCTAACAGATGGAGTTCACAGCTGTGCATGTACGTGGAGCCAGTCTCTAGGAAAAAAGGGAAAAAATAAGGAATTCCTTTTTACAGAAAAACAGGTTGTTTGGGGTTTATTTTATTTTTTCTCATCATGTTTTCAAGCATCATTTACTAAGGTCGTTAAATTGGTAGTAGAACCTAGTTGTAGGTGGTAGTTCCCATGAGATGCTTTTTGTAGGGACTGTTGATACGGAAATAATCTCCCAATCTCTTCCAAATCTGTAGCCATACTCCGTGTTACTGCACTTCCTGTGTCTTTTGTGTATGTCTTTTTTTCACCCCTCACAGAATCTCCTCCTTCTCCCATGCACATATATCTCATTGGACTATAATGGTGAAGGTTAATTTCCACAGTAAATCCAAGTATATGGTTTTTGCCTTTACAAAGGAGAATTGTAGCTACAGAAGGCTGGAGAAAAACAGATGAAGTAAAAGGCATCAGTGGTCACTCCTGAGGACTGTTAAGAGACGTGGTACAAAACGCATGGTTTACGTCTTTAAAACAAAGTATGCCATTAAGTGGGTAATGCTAAGAGGAATTTTATCTAGCCTATAAATACCAGTGAATCTTTTCAACTTCAAATCCCTGTATGGAGACAATTTACAATTGCAATCAAAATGATGCACACAATTTAACTTTAGTACCATCTGTAACTCTGCTGGTATTTTAATAATGAATAAAATTATATCTTAGCAACGAAAGTCTCACTGAAATAATATACCTTTAATTTCCGAGTGAGACCTCTAAGACTAAGCTACAAGGCCTCTGGTTTACCCTGAAATCTCCTTCATGTTTACTATAAAATGGACATATCTGTATTTAAATAGCTATTAGTATGCAAAAGGTCTATGATTCTGTGAAGCCCTTGTTAAACTCCCTTTGAAGTTCAGGGATTGTGGTTCAGGCAGGGGTTTGCACAGCTGGTCACAAGCACTCCAGCCCTCACTGCATGTCTTGTATCTGCTTCAGCAGAGATGTATGAGCAAGGTCTATTGCAGGAGCTCTTTACTGATGTGCCAGGCCCTGTGTTCTTGAAGTAGAGCACCTACAGGAGGCTTCTTCCCTTAACGTGTTTTTATTACCGTGGTATAGAGCAGGAGGCATGACAATTACCCTCTTCTGAATTTGTCTTTTTGACTCCATCGTGGGACCTAACCACACCAGTCTCTGGGTTATAATTCTCTCCTTTTTCATCTTCAATTTTTGTATTTTGCAGAGAGGAGGCAATTTTGGCTCTGTTAGTAGGTTGCGTGCTATGTCCTGTCCCTCACCCTCCCCTCAGTTGCATTGTTGGGCAATGCCAGTCCCATGTTCCTACTCTGGGTGCTGCTGTCATGGTATTTATAATTATTTTGTGAGGCTTATGGTTGCTAGTAGAGTAGCTGCAGCATAGATCTGAGTCTTACTGTGGCTTGTCAAATACTTTGCATTGATGGTGATAGGAGATTGTTGGTGTAAGTACTAGTATAAGTAATTACTTTTTATAATGATAGGAGATCTTGACAAACCATGTACTACCACATAAAAATAATGCAAATTTTGCAGTGAAGTATTTTCTGCACATTTGTCCTGGTTAGGGTACAACACTAGCAAAAGCAGTTAAAAGCTGATGTTTGGAAAATCTGTGGAGCCCAGGGACTGGGGATCTTTCACTGATGGTGTCCTCTTTATCAAAGCTTTTGTTCAGGAAATGTTAGTGACTTTTCTGGATGGCCTTCAGAAGTGGAAATCAATGTGTTTTGTCCCCCTGACTCTTCAGGTGAACCAGGGAAATAGGAGAGGGACAGGTTTGTTAACTCATCTCAGTTGTGGCTGCTAAGGACCCTGCCTGTGTTCCAGGGATTGATCCTCTGCAGAGGACCTGCTCTAAGAAACATTAGCGTGACCATGATGGGTTCCTGGGGTTTGTGATTTTCTAAATATCTTCAGTGTCCACTAAGCAGAAATCTTCTAAATTTGTACCGATTGCTGATGAAGGCTGTCTCAGCCTTGAAGAAGGTTATAAACTGGATCATGCCATGCCTACCAACACCAGAGTGAAATGTATACTGGAAGAACTAGTAAAGTTAAGTCTTAATCTCTGATTTCTGTGCAAACTCTGTTTTGGTAACATGTTAGCTGTATTTCAGAAACCTGCTGTTCTTCAGGAGCATTTGAAATACTGTGTCTCTAGGACTTGGATACATCTTTTTCATACGTGTCACAGATGTTGAAGGCCTTCACAACATACAGAGCTTGATCAAGTATTTGGGCAAAAGGCCTTTTCTGAAATTCTGTTCTGTGTACTATTAGCTAAAGCTGGTATTATCTGGAATGCTTCAAAGAAGCCTAAGAGTTAGTGTCTAAATCTCACTTGAATGCTTTTGAACTGTTAACATTTATATTTGTGGGATTCTCCAAAGCATTCTGTAAAAAAATTAAAATACATGGAGAAAAAGGGAGAAGATATTTCCTTGTTTTTATTTAGAGGGTAATTAAAGCTGCAAGAAGGAATCAAAACCAATCAATAAAACAAATTCATAGTATGAAATTGAAAGGATAATAGATTAATTTCTCCTTTTGTTTTTGTTAATTTCATCATTATTTTCTAAAAATTATTTGTGAATAAAACCCAGAAAATTCAGGTTGATATATGTAAATATTTTTCTTAGTTCCAGAAGCAAGATTGCTTATGAAAGTTTTAGTAATACTCATGACACTGTAAATGCTGTCAGTAATTGCTTGTTTTTCAGAAGTTGGCATATTCAAGGTCAGCACCCTTTTCTCAAATGCAAGTCAACATCTGTATTGTTGTATGGTTTGCATTAAAAAAGTTGGCTAAAAAAGTAGGTACAATTAGACCCTCTTTTTCATTATTTCTTTGCTAATTATCTTGTCAAGGAAAACATAGGAGAAAACAACTGAACAACTGGCTAGTAAATGCTCTTTTGTGAGTGTCCAGATGTTTTAAATGGTTCTGTAGTGTTGAATTATTCATTGTTAAAAACAATGTTTTCAATAGGTGTATAATGCAGTGAGCTCCAGGAAGCAAAGTTCCTGTTCTGACAGGCAAACTTCCAAAGCAAATGGAGCAACAGGTCAGGAACTATAGGTAGGGAGCTGTAAATGTGGGAGCACCTGAAATAATGGTTTTTTTCTGTCACATCAAGTGAGGGAGGGGGGGGTATGAAGATGTGTGTGCTGGGATTATACAGTGGGAATCAGGATACGCTGACTTTGCTTTTGGTTTTACCATGGGTCTTCTGTAATCTTTCATAAACACAAAAATTTTCATCTCTTTCTTGTCTGCATCCATCACAAAAGGAAACATGATAATAACATCCTTTCTTGGAGAGTTTTTAAATCATGAGAGGTGTGTGTTTGGTGGTTGGTTTGTTTGCTTTTCAATATTGCCTTCTCATGGAAGCAGGGCCAATGAAATGACCTTCACTGTACATGCACATCCCACCTTTTCAAACTCCTTACCCTATTTCAGCCAAGTTTTACAAAGAGATACCAGTCTCAAATCTATACCAGTCGGTGTTGGGTCTCTGACAAGGGATGTATCAGAGCTGTTCTGCAAATGATCTGGATTGTTGTGCATGTACAAGTTGACTGCTGCATCCTAAGCACTTAGCTGTACTCTGGAATTTCATTTGGCATGTACAAACGTACCATGTCCTGCGTTGTAGGTCTGCACGTGTACAGCTGTTGGTGCAACCTCCAGTGTTAGTTTTGACTGAGGGAAGGGCAGGAGAGTGACCTTGCATCTTGTCAGAGTATCCATTCAAAAATAATCTTCACTTGGAGGAAATTCCTGCATGCACTCTGAGTCAATCAATCCTTACTCCCTTATCTGTTGAAAGTTGGGCTGTATTAGTCCTGGTGCTCTCAGAACTATCACCAATTTTTTAATGCTGTCCTAAATCCTCAAGCCTTAAACTTACATGTTTTTATAGTTAGATATTAATTCAGGAAAGGTTTCTTAGCTGTAGTTTGGCTGTTCTGTCTTTCTGTCTGTCTTTCTGTCTGTCTGTCTTTCTTTCTTTCTTTCTTGAAAGCAAAATAAGGATCCCAAAATTTAGTCTGGATATGATGTTGCAGTGCTGTAGCAGCAGAGATACAGATGAATGTGCATTGGGACAGAAGCAAAAGATATGGAAATGTAGACAAAGCATCTCATAGTTACAGGAGCTAATTGTCACTTCTCAGACTGAAACCTCCCGAGATTCCAGGCAAAACATTAAATGTGTTGCTCTGAAATGGTTTCATCTTGCTGTGATGCTGAGACATTTGGTGTCCCATAGGTATCCAGTCCTACCTTTGGGGAACAGTGATGGACAGCTGGCTCCAGGCTGACTGATGTGTACATCACCTATGTGCTGATGTGCTGTGGGTCTCTCATGGCCCAGGAGCAACGACAGGGAACTGAAGAGAGCCAGCAGTCTAGACACTATTTAAAGTGAAATCTCTGCATTCAGTCATTTCCAACCTCATGTTTTAAGTGTTGCTGAATAGTCCTATACATCTGTCTGCTAGGATTTTGGACCTTCTTTTGAGAGGTTCTCAACCCCTCTGCTGGTTTTATAGAATACAGAAGTGTGGGTGAATTCAGTGCCCTGATGTACTCACCATTTGAGATCTTTGTTTAAATCTCTGTTCAGGTCACAAGTGACAGTGAATTTAAGACCCTCAATTTACAGTTGTTTTGCCTGGGATTTTTTTAAGTCTGAACAGAACAGTTATGGCCTGATCTTATGGTGTACCAGGAGACTGGCACTCCACAGACCTTTCAGAAATTATCTTTGAGATTCAAAGGGTGTAAGTCAGGGAATCTGCTCAGGATGAAGGTACTTGTTTTGTTGGCTAATTATCCTCATGGCTGCAACATCAGTGCAGACTCGTCCCTGATTTATCTATCTTGCAGATCTTGCTAGGCCTTTTTGCTCTTGGGAATCAAGGAGATGGAAAGGGTTTTGTATAGAAGTTTGGTTTTTGAGATCTATCATTCATGCGCTGATACAAATTATATTGATTACATTGATTTTCTTTCATATAGAGCTGGATTTTGATTGCAAAAGTATCTGTATTGTTTTAGAGAGTCATTGTAGAAAGAGATGAGAAATATTTTACTGTAATCTGTCTCAATATGGAAAAGGTATTACTCAGTTTTGGAATAATCTAAATTCATTTTCATAACTATAAAGCAAGTTTTGCTTTTATTCTTTGTCTTTTGTAGCCCTTCCTTTCCCCCCCGCCAATCCTTGTAAATTGCATATTTACTCTCTGAGTGCGAGAACACTGTGGTGGCCTTAGATCCTGATGACCTGCAGACCTTTTCCAGTAATTATATCCATGTTTGCTCCATGGGAGATACAATTAAAAATGAGAGGGGATTATTATTATTATCATTATCATTATTATTAGTATTATTATTATTACTATTACTATTGCTATTATTATTGCCATTACTACTATTATTGTTGTTGTTATTATTATTAATTATTATTATTATTATTCCCTACTGAAACCCCTCATTATGTTCTTGAGTGTTTATGTGACAGCATTGTAATGAGAAAATTTACTTTATTTAATTCCATCCCTGTTCAAACATTATGGGCTCAAAAATTCCACTTGAGTGTTAGCCTAGCCCATCTGTCCTCAGAAGCAGATGTGAAAGAAAGAGGGGAGAAATACAGAGGCTGCTCACGTGAGCGAACAAAACTAATTTGGCCCTTTGGCCTAATGTTTGTGTGAGCTTGGGGAAGAAATGAAGGAGATATTCAGGTTTTGAGATCTTAGTGCAGCACAAGACACCTCTGAAGCACGGAACACACTTTTACATGTTGAAAAAGCCCCCATGGCATGTTCCCTGTGTGTCACTTCCACACAGAAATATGAAGTTGTAACTCCTACATTACCTGTTCTGGGGAAAAACTGTACTGAATGCACCAACTGGGGTGTTCTCTAAGGTCTTCCAGGGCATTACTGCACTCTTCCAGTGGCTTTTGCAACAAGAGTCATTACCCTCTTTAACTGCAGGGTAGACAATCAAATCTCATTCACTGAAAGAACAACATTTTCCAGTTTCTCAACCATTCCATGTCTTAACAGCAGCTCCCAGTGGTTGCTGTCCACACAACATGTGGTTGGTGCCAGACTGGGACATTCCGGAGGGTTAATTTCAGTTCCCACATGTGAGTTCAAGCACAACTGTTCTGTGTCTCCAGTCTCTGTCTGCTAAGTAGAAAAAGCACCACCTGGAGATAGCACAAGTTGGCATATGTGTTGCTCATATGATGACCTCTATATGTTTTGTTTTTTGTTTTTGTTTTCCTTTTTAGATAACTGTGATGATGCATTGGTCTCTCCCTTACCTTCAGCTGCCCTTACCAGTTCCTCTGAGCTCTTCAGTACTCACAGTCCCAGCTTTGCAAAACTCAACAGGCGAGATGGTAAGCTTGCAGTATGAAATGCCTAAACTATTCATTTTGATCACATTTACACAGGATAACTTTTTATGCTGTTTGTATGCAGTGCATTCAGATCCAAGTTGAATAGAACCATCTTTTATGCTCCTGAGAGTGCGCTATGTAGGAGCAATTTCCTCCTTTATTGTAGAAAACTTCTATTAAATTCGAAGCTCTCAATTTCTCTTGTAGAGACATTGTTAAGGAAGTTCAGATAGTCTTTTTGCTTCTGATGAGTTCCCATATTTTAAGAGTTTAAAGGTCATTAGGCTTAAGACCCTATTCCAAAATGTAGGTGTTAAAGACAGTAGCAACTAGATAAAAAAATTCCAGTGGAATTCAGTGATTACACAACTCTGCAGAAATAGTGAACGTGAAAAACAATTTTTCAGACATTTTCAATCAGGAATGTTTGAGGTCCAGTTAATGAGTTCACACACAAGGTGGAACTATTAGTATGAAACTTACTGCCAAATTCTCTTTTCTTGTACTATTTAGGGCATCATTTGACATCCTGTTGCAAATTTGGGTTGTCGGCTCCCATCTTATTTCCAAGGTAGAGCCTCTAAAAGTGGAAAGCCCTGTATAATCATATTACATATGATTTTCATTTTAGGAAACACTAGAAAGAACACTAGAAAAAAGGTTTCAATTGAAAATAAATGAGAATGTTCATTCTTAAACATCTCTAAAGTGTGTTTTAATTAAACGCCATTTGATAAATCTATAGAAAGACAGTAAAGGGCTCTCTCTTATATGATTGGCACTAATGATAAGGAGTTGCAAGGCCATTAAAGAAGTGTTAGGTGGGAGTTACTACATCATATTTAAACTCTTGAACCACAACTCTTTTACTCAGCAAGTAAAAGGTCATATGGTAACTGCTCAACAAGAGAAAGTTGTAGACATCGAGCATGATATTTGAGTTTGCCCTGCCTTTGTCTCCAACTGCTGGCTGAGATGGTGAATAGACAGTGCTTATGTGATTGTGCAGATAGATGGCTCTAATGGCTAATTTTATCTGCAGAAAAGAGGAAGAGGTTCAAAATCAGTATTGCAAGTCAAGCTCTGGCTGTACTGTATTTTAAAGAGATACTAACAATGTCTGAAATTATGACAGTGGTTTCAATTTAAGGTCAGAAATTGAAATAGGTCTTAGTTAACTGTCCTACGGTTTTGTCATGGGGTAAGATACTGTAGTTTTTCAGCAATCTAGTGTCCCATTGGTAAGGTCCATGTTGTTTTTTAACACTAGTCATGGGCAGGAGACAGAGTATTGAAACCAAGCCCTAAGTTAAGGGGGTTGTTTCAGCAACTTTGGTTTCATGTTTTGAACACTTATGTGCTAACTGATGAGCTGAGGCCAACACGGGGACCTAGAAGCTAAACTTTACCGTATTTAATTCTTCTGCTGCATGGACTTTTGTAGGAATGTGGAGATATAGTGCTGGCAGGGTTCATATGGGGACTTGTGGTTTAACCCCCAGCAACAATGAAGTCCCACACAGCTGCTCACTCCAGCATGGCCTTACTCACAGCCACAGTCCTTTTGGAAGTAAAGCTGCTCCTGCCTTCCCCATGGCTGCAGTCCCTGCTCTGTCACAGGCGTGGCCACAGCCACATGCTTTGACATACTCCAGCATGGCCTCATGCACAGCCACAGGTGCTTCAGGGTCTACCTTCTCCAGTGTGAATTTACCCTTGGGCCACAGTCCCTTCAGAGGTACATCTGTGATACAGGTGTAGCCACAGACACTTTGAGATGCACATGCTCTGGCATGGCTTATTCACAGCCACAGACAGCTGGGGTGTCCTTTTGCCCCAGGGACTCGTCCACAGGTCACAGCCCCTTTGGCTTGAGTTTACACTGGAGTTCCAGCCTGCCCAGTGCAGCAGCACAGGAGCAGCAGAGATGCCCTGGACATTTGCCAGCCCAGAAGTGTGGCCACTGCTGTTATCAAAATGTTTCCAGGCCCAGCAGAGTCAGATGATAAGAAGTACAGCAAGCAGCAAAAGCAAAAAGTAGCTACTAATGAGCAGTAGAGGCTAATAAACAGTAAGGGAAGCAAGCCCCATGGCAAACACAGAAGCTGCTGATTAATAGCTAACTGGCAGTAACGGCTGTAAATTCAACCTAGCACATTCCAATCAAATCTGTAATTATCTCAAACCCTTTGAAGCCCATGTTGGATACGTGCCATGGACAAACCCCAGCAACTCAGCCCCACGCAACTCCCCCTGGTGGGATGGGGCAGAGAATCAGAAGACTAAAGGTGAGAAACGCATGGGTTGAGACAAAGACAGCTTAATAGGTAAAGCAAAGCCACGTGTGCAAGCGAAGCATAACCAGGAGTTCATTCACCGCTTCCCACGGGCTGGCAGGGATTCAGCCATGCCCTGAAAAACGGAGCTCCATCACACCTAATGGTGACTCGGGAAGCCATCACTCTGAACATCCCCCTCTTCCTCCTCCTTCATCCCCCAGCTTCAAATGCTGAGCATGATGCCATATCGGGTGGGATATCCCTGTGGTCAGTTGGGGTCAGCTGTCCTGGCTGTGTCCACTCCCAAATTTTGCTTCCCCCCAGCCTCCTCTCTACTGGTGTGGTGGGAGGAGCAGAAAAGGCCTTGGCCTGTGTGTAAGCAGTTCTCAGCAATAACAGAAACATCTCTGTATAATCAACACAGTTTCCAGCACATTTAGCTCCATACCAGCTACTGTGAAGAAAACTAAGTCTACTCTTGCCAGAGGAGTACCTCACCTGGGGTTGGAGGAGCAAGCAGTGGTAGATGGTAGCTGTAGAAACTTTCTTTGATGGTCACTTGAATGCAAATAGTGGATATCTTTACAGGAAATAATATTTCCTAACAAGGACTGGGCTGTGGCTTTCTGATAAGGTTGAATGTTTTGATGAGCTGGCTTAGCTTTGCTTGTAATTGATAAGACAGTGCTGCAAGGGACAGAGCCTCCGGGTAGAAAGCCAGATCAATATATTTGTTAATGTAAACATGAATGCAACAAGTGAAGATTAATTTATAAAGCACGACCCAGTCCTTTATCAATAGAAAGTTCTAATTCATCAAGTGGATTCAGGAATAGATAACAATAAGTAAAAGGCTGTTGATAAAAAGAAAAAAAAAAGGGCCTGCAGTAGTGGAATGTGCCATTTAAAAAAAAACAAACACACAAAGCACCCATGACTAAAGCTTTGTGTGCACAGCTGAAAGCGCTCAATTAAAATACTGATAAATCTTTCCTGGTAATGCTAAAGAGCTAGTGTAATTCTGATAAATATGATTCTGAGGTATGAAATACATTATTTGCCCATGAGAGGGATTTATCAGCTTTTTTGTGTACCGTAAATAAATAATGAAAAATAATAGGAAAATTGCTATAATATGACTGTATCACCTAAGATTTTGCAGTTCTTAGTAGCTCTCAGCCTGAGTAGTCAGTATAGGCAATTATGTATGAGAATATAAAACATATATAATGTCAGAAAGAATTTGTTTTATGGCCAGGAAGTGTTTGATCTGGGCATTAAAGTAAAATTCTGCAGCAGGGAAGCACTTAGTTGCAGCAGGAAGTCCAGGAGTTTTTAGTGCAATATAAAGCCGTTTGAGCTGTTTGTAAGGCACTGTAGGGTGGAAATAATAATTCCCTTTGCTTTGTATTAATGAACTACGAATAAGTATGGGCATCCTGAGCAGCCCTGGGGAACATCAAAAAGCATTGACTGCGTAACACTGGGCTTAAATGCAGTTTTTGGAACAATTATGGCAAAATGTACAAACAGTCTGAAAAAGAAACAAAAGTATTTGATCGTATTTCTTGGAATCATATGGATCTCCAACTGAGAAACCATTAGATCCTTGCTCTCTAACATTATGATTTGTTGCCATGGAGAATATCAAAAATATATCAGATTCCTGTGGTAGTGTTTTTCCACTGGGGCATTTTCCCTATACCATGCTGAATGCCTCCTTTGAAATGATCCACAGAAGATGTGAAATGTGTGAGCTGTGAGGAATGATGGTGTAGCACAATGTGCAGAATCCTGATGATGCCAGTGGGAAACTGGTGGGGAAAAAGGGGAAATACTGAGCATCCTGTCTCTCTTGTTTTCATGTCAGAGACAATGTGACATCTTAACTCCTTAGTACTTTCCAGTTACCTAAAACAGGTGTGCAGACCTGATGGGCATAATTAAAGCCAAATTTTTTGTCTGGTTTGCATTTATGCCACACTTAATAAAAGTTGTATGGTCCTCTCAAATATCTTTCTTCCCAATTGCAGGAGAAGGATGTCAGGTTATGCTTGTATCTGTTCAAAGGAGTTGATGTCCTGTAAACTGTGTCTTCAGTAGCCCATGTTGTTGCCTATTGGGCCTTCTTGTCCTTTCTCTTGGGCCTGTGCTGGCAAACTGTCCACAGGGCAAGCATCACTGGTGGGTAGAGGAGCAAATGACACCAAATAGTTGCTCTGCTTTGCTTGTGCTTTTTTGCTACATACTAAAAAAAGTATGGGATGGGTTGTTGACACACTATCAGGAATGATGTTCATAAAAGAAGTGTGCAGACACAGATCGTGCTGGAAAAAATGCCTGTATCCCTTGTGCCACCTGCTCTATATAACAGAGTAAATGTGGAGGAAGAAGAACATTTATTGATTTTTGGCACTGACAGGAGTATTTGGTGAGGATTTGGGATAACCACAAAAGCAAGCAGAAGCTACGTATTTGCTTTATTAGCAGAAGTGAGAGAGGCCCAGTGGGAAAAGCTTCGGTTCTGCCCTAAGTCATGCAGCTGATGCAGCTTTGCTGTTGCAGGGATTTTAGCTGCCATTCTTACTAGCAGTAGAATTACTGTCCTCCTGTGGAAATGGTAATGGTGGAAGGTTTGGGAGAGGGAAACATGGTGGCCTTTCTTCTCCACAGGAAAAAATACATGAAGCAGCTGCTGTTCTGTAAAGACAAGGCCTGTAACTTGTACCTTTCTTGCAAGGCCAGCTTTGGAGAGGTGATGTTGCAAGCAGGGGTCAGTGCTGTGTCCGCAGTGCTTACATCTAAAGAGTGACATTCCCGGCCAGCAAATGTGCTCATGTAAAGAGAGATGCAGTTCAGAGACACCATGTAATCTATGATTTTAGGGCTCAAGCTCAGCACAGATCTCCCAAATTTCTATTCAGTGTATATCATTTGTTTGACTTCGAAATTATAAGCCTGTGGTGTTGTACTCAAGGTGCAAAATAGCAGTGCACAGTAAAGCCAAACACTTTAGTGGAAAACATATCACATTCCTGCCACTTCTAGCAGCAGAAGGGAGAAAGCATAAAATAGATATTTGGTTATGATATTTGACATACTACTGGGAAGCATCTGTGCTAACAGGCTTGGCTTAAGAACTTACGTATAAACTAGAACACAGAAAGCAAAGCTTTTGTGGTTTTTTTAATGGAAAACTCACCAAATATTTTTGTTATAAGTTGTTTTCCTTCATCTAGTTGTCATTCTCTCTGCTGAATGAAGGAAAGATGAAAATGCCAGCTTTCTTTTAATATGTGCTGAAAACATCTAGAATAGGCTCTTTTGAGTCATGAATGGAACAACTTTGCCAGAACTTCTGAAGCAGATTTTTATATCATGTCAGTTCCTGGAATAAAACTGGGGGGGGGAAAAAAAAAAAAGTAGCAACTATTGTGTTCAGAGTCTATTTTAGGATATTACAGTCCAAAAGAAGTTTGCCCTTGGCTCCTGTGTGCACTAGTCACAATTGTGTGTAGGAGAAGTCTATAATTTGTTGTCTTTGAATACAGCTATATAGTTTGTATCTTAAAGGCAGACAACATACTTCCTATGGCACTTAAAATATCAAAATTAAAAAGAGTGATGTGAGAGGTAACCTTGTTAGGACTTTTCACAGAAAGTATTATAGTCTTATATAAGCTCTATATAGGTATGGAGTTAAAAGAGCTGTGAAGTAGTCAAAGAAGAAATCAGTGATGAAATTCCTGGTATTCTCGTTAGGTGTTTCATGGCATGCTCATAGGAGAGAGTATTCTGTTTAAGGCAGGTAAAATAATCAGTGATGATGAAGACTTCTATTGTGATTGAAAAGGGTAAATCATGGCACTGAGAAGCAATATGCATTGGTTTGGTTACAAACTATTCTCCCTGGAGAGTTCTTGTAGAGGAATAAAGGCTGAGTCATCCAGGGGAGCAGGAACAGTACTCCATTCCAGGTATGGAATAGATATGGTTCTGTTTCAGGAGTTCAGATAAATCCTGTATTGATAAATTGTAAATTGTGACAATTCTAACACCTATTCTTAGACAAAGGGATTTCATTTGTGAGTTGGAAAATACAGTGCAATCCAGGAAAAACAAGACATTATTAAAGTGTAGAGTTATTGAAATTGAGTTCATTGATAGAAACCACAGTTACTAATCTTTTGACTCTATTCACTTCAATGAACTTTTCATGGAGCAACTTTGAGACGGATCAGTTAATAAGATTAAAATAGTAAGATAAATCCACTCTTAATAACCAAAGTTTAGTGATGCATTTTGTTTGGAATGCTTATTTGGAATCATTTGTGTAGTTTACATGAAGAGTTGGTAATGTTTTACTCCCAACTGTTTCCTGCCTTTTATTCCCAATATGATTGTGTTTTCTGTAGTCACACCGGAGAGCTTTTCTAAACTTAATTAACTATGACTAAACAAAAAGGTGTTGAGTTGCAGAAGCAGTGGCAGCCTCAAAATTTGGTGTCTTGGCTACTTGGTTGATGGCTTCTGTGTTCTTCATAGCTGCACAGGCTGCTTATTGAAGGTGAGGCTGAATTGAACGTGGGGTGTATGCGGAGAATAAATGTGCACAAGAAGAAACAAGCTAAAGGAAAATAAACGTAGCCTGTAATTTTAGAGTGTAAAAGAAAACATGAGACCGTAAAATAATATATTCCAGTCTGGAATGATTTCCTTTTTAACCATAAGCTCCCATTTATTGTAGTGAGCAAAATGGTAAAATGCAAGCAGTGGTTGCAGTTCCGTTTCATTGGGTTGCTGTTACCACAGGCTAGTTTAACCTCTAAAGGAATTCAAGGGATAGTGCAAATCTTCACCTTTAAAGCACAAACATGAATTACAAGCTCATGTCAGAGACAGCCTACTTTCCAGTGTGAAGGCAGTCCTTTTAGTCATTCAATCAAATGGTTTCTAGCTTTACAATGAATTATCTGAAATGCTTTTACAAGCTGTAATTAAACCATTCTTTCAAATACATAATAGGGCTCAAATAAAGATAACTAACATTTTTCATTCCTTTCAGAACATAGCAAAAAGGAAAATATCAAAGCAAACTGCAAGTTATAAGACCACATTCCCAGAAGTGCAAGGAGGGAATAGATATGGGGTTTTTTTGTGTGTGTGTGAATGAGGATGTGCCAAACTCATTGATGTTTGTACAGCTGAAAAAGTATAAATTTCTTTAAAATGTCTTAGAAATTCAAAATTCCTCCTGAGCTTTAGGTTAATGGAGATAACCTGATGGAAGCACACCTCATGTAGTATATTTCCTAATACTAAAATATGAAAAAACAGCCACATGCTCAAGTAGAGTCCTCTGTGATGACCTGAAATAATTTAATGGTTCTTTATCAAGCATAATTTTTTTTGTGCTGTTATTTTCATCTAAATCCTCATTGTCCAATCTTTCAGGAGCTGGTGGCTGGTCCCCGCTGGAGTCCAACGAGCAGCAGTGGCTCCAGGTAGATCTGGGAGACAGAGTGGAGATCGTGGCAGTGGCCACCCAGGGCCGGTACGGGAGCTCGGACTGGGTGACCAGCTACGCACTGATGTTCAGCGACACCGGCCGCAACTGGAAACAGTACAGACAGGACGACGCCGTCTGGGTAGGTCTGAACTGGCAGAGCCTTTGGCCCCAGATCTCTCTGGTTCAGGCTCATTTTGGCATTTGGAGAAGCAGCTTTGGTTTTACGTCAGAGGAGTGCTGCAGTGGTGAGAGAGCAGACCTGAGTGACTCCACGGGATGTTTTGATCTAAATGGGTTATGTCACTGACGGTGTAATACAAGTTTAGGCCCTCAGGACTACATTGTTTTTCAGACTACGAGGACGATCAGGGCGCTTAAAATGACCTGTGTGCTTCTGTGCCTGGTTGGCTTTGATTCAGGCACACCAGGGTAAATGGGGCTAATCACCTCCGTGCTTTCTCCAGGAAAGATGAAAATTAATTCTATGTCTTAAACGTGTTTGGCCAGAACATGAGAGATCATGCTGAGGAAGATGGGTGGTAAATTGCTCCTCAGCTGGAGAAGGCTGGAGCTGCAGCATGGGTTGTGGGATGATTTAGGAGACACACTAAAAGTGATCAAGCCTTTTTCTAATACTTTAATGCAGACTTGACCATTGCTGTGTCGCAAGTGCAGTGTGTGGCCGTGCCAGGTGCTGTTGGTAGGAGTGCGTGGGGGCAGCAGTGGCACCACACTTGTGGATGGAAAAGTTTACAAGCCTTCCTTTTGTACAGAAAATGGTAACTGTTAATGAATTGGTAAAAAGTTGTAGGATTCTCTCTGTGCTCTGTTCTGTAGTTCTGTGGATCAACAGCCCTGGTAGCACGAAAAGACATAGCATTAAAAGAAACAGATTCTTCATGAAAATAAAGGGGAGCATGTTAAGAGTAACCAAGTAGAGTTATACTTTTTCTTTGGTTAATAATTCGTTTAAATGCTGCATCACAAAAGCAGATTTTGCTTCCAGAACATAATGACTGTGAATGATGAGAATCAGGGTGCAGCAGGAAGAGGGGAGAAAGGCTGCTTAATTTTTCCCCAAGTCTGTTGTGGCGGTGGAGATGCATGTACAGGGAGGTGAACTTCTGTGGGTCTAAAATCCATTGGATCATCACTTTGTTTTATCATGGTTTGATTTAGGGAAAGCTAATGAAATCCTTCTTCCCTTAGAAAAGTCAACTTTGGTCCTGAGATGGCTATAAAGTTCTCAAGTGCTTCACCTGTCACTTAAAGTGTTATGTTAGGCTGTCTTTGCTCTGATATTTATTTATTTATGTATGTATGTATGTATGTATGTATGTATGTATGTATGTATGTATTTATTTATTTATTTATTTATTTATTTATATATTTATAAGCAGTGGAATTTCATTTTGGACTGAATATGGTGACCATTTAATCTGTCTCTTGACTTCCACCCCTGGGAATCTGAAATCCATACCGAGATATTTTTACAGATTTGGTGTCAGTTAAGTGCTTCTTTGCCTGAAAATATTATGTGGCTTGTTAAAATTTTATATTAGGACAAATTAATTTTTTATTACATGTCAAACTTTTCAGTTCTTTTCTTTCTGGAAACACTTGAACTTTTATTTTCTTTTGTAAACTTTTCTTCTTAACGGGAAACTTAAAAAGACAACACATAGAATTTACCACAGCAAATCTTAATGCCCTAAGGATCCAATTTATGAGTTTCTTATCTGGCACCTAATATTGCACATGAGAATAAGAAAAAGCCTAGCAGGCATTTAACAGTGAATTAGGATTTATGAGCTTGTTTTATCACTCTTGTTTTACTAGAGTGATCAGGCACGAAGTTGATCCAGGGCAGATCCTGACACAAGTTCCAAAGCTTCAGTGACCTGGATGCTTGCTTTCTGGAGAGATAATTTTTGTACATGTTTCTAATGGAAACCACCATAGGCTACAGAGGATAGTTTTCTATGTAACAGGAAAAATGAAATAGAATTTGGGTGTGGAAAAGGAAACAAAGGATTTGGATAATTTGCCCCTCACCTTGGTTTCTAGGAGTCACACTGACCAAGTGAGCCAGTAATGTAATTCCAGTCCAGAAGAACCATTTGCTCCATGTTCCCAGAGGGCTTGAAGGGTTTGTTAGGATGCATCACGAAACTTTCCTGGTGGAAATACCTGATAATGTAAATCCAAAGTAGGCTCATTTGACATTTCATTAGACACTTTAGTCCACCTAAACTGGCAAGTCTTGTTAACACTTAGGAGCTTGTATGTCTACCCATGGAATTAATGAAGATCAAGAATTCCTTCTGTACATTTTTTATTCTACCTAAGAAAAAGTTGGGGTCTTTTTTCCTGGCACTTTTAGATTTGCTTCACTGAATTAAATTAGATCTAGAGAGCCATTCAGAAAGGAAAGCCAAAGAAGCATTCAGAAGCATGTATGGAATTATAATTTCAAATTATGCAGTGTTTCTCTTTTATTGGCAGTTATCCTTTCCTTAGGTTTTTTTCTAAGAAGAAGCATATAAGTGTGCTGTCCAGTTGAATGTTAAAGGTTTTTTCAGACCCCTGGATGAAATGAGGACAAGCACAACATGGTGCTTGTCCTAAACATCTGGCTCTTGAACAGCTGTAAGGGAAGTTCTGCATTGCACAGCCCTAGGAAAGAACCCTTGTCCTTGACCTAAGGCAAGGCAGTGTAGTGGACCATTTCACAGGGCTGGGAAAGCAGCACCCCAGGGTAGCCTCCACTGTCACCATCTGTGGCAGTGTACTCTGTACCAATCTGTCACAAGTGTGGTAGTTCCAGACTTGGGAATCTCTATCTCTGCTGGCTTTGGTTCAGTGATGGTTTTTGCTCAGCAGGAATGAAAATATCCCTCAACTATCAAGACTGTTTCCAGCACAAACCCAAACTAGACCCCCCCCGTACCAGTTACACTGGTATGAAGGAAATTAACAGCTAAACCCAGCATTATCCCATTCTTTTTTTCAGGGTGGGGGGGGGTGGTCTGTCAAAGAAGGATTAAAGGCAGTAGTTTCCTATATCAAGGTGAGGTGGCAAGTTACCAATCCTTAACTTCTACTCAACCCAAGTGAGATTTGATGTGCATTTTCTCCCAGCCCATGTGCATGACCCAGAGGGAAAGTCATGGTGTATTCCCAGTTGGCAGTACAGCAGTGCTCTTTTGGAGGAGGATGCACTGGCCCAGCCTTTCCCCACTGCATGTCAGGGGCCATCGACCACATTTGGTGGGAACAGCAGGAAGGCAGCAGGGCCTTCAATAATCCCCAAGTAAATCTGCCCAGGTGAAATTTTTCTTAATAACACCATGAATGTCTGATGCTCCCTATTGCGAGTGGTGCCTCTGAGGAGTTGGTTCCAGCCCTGTGGGTATAGGTTCTGTCCACCCATATGGCAGAGATGTTCTGCAGTGCCTCGGAGACCTGGGCACATAAATTCTTTATGGGGCTGCCAATAAGACAGACGTTTGCACACCAGTATATATGACATATCACCAGTAAAAATCCCTTTCTCTTTATAGAGATTACAAGGCTTATTATCCTCCTCTCCCGGCTTGCATACAGCTCCCATCAACTTCCCTGTTAATGAGGACTGCATAGACAGATCGCGGGGAGAATCAGAAAACCTCTTAAGTTTTCACTCAGCCTGTGTTTATGATGTTAGTAAATTCTGCAGCTGGAGTTGAAGACAAGACAGATTAGCCATTTAAAACCAATTTTCCAACCCCATTTGTATTTAAATAATCTTGTTACAAAAGGACTCTGTGGTTCAGAGCAAACTAGACTTATAATTATATTTTCAATATGGATAAATCAGCTATGTGTGGACACACTAGCTATTGATTGGGAGACATAAAACATAAATCTTATTGCTTGTAACAAGTAAATGATTTTTCAGTGTTTTTAAGTGTTGAATAATTCAGAATTTGCTTTACCTGCATACACATCACAGCTTGAGTCAGTCCAAATTGTGTATTTTACTGGGAAAAAAGTGTGGGCTGTGATACAATGCTATTTCATTTTAGATAGCAATTTTTATGCTATCTATATTGAAAAATACTTTACAAAGCTGAAAAACGCAATTATGCAGGAAGGCACAAAGGAAAGGGGATGAAACAGGCATAGATGTATGCAACAAAAGGAGAAAAGAGATGTTCTTTATACAAAGTTTTGAAAGGAGAAGGGGAAGTTGTGGAATTGGAGATAAAGGGAGACTGCTCTGACAGTAGCAGAGAAGGCTTTTATATTACAACAATGAATCTGTGCAGAAAGGCAGTGAAGAGGGAAAATGGCATAGATAGCAAGGAGATAGTTCACACTCTGTGCAATCCCATGCACATATAGTGCACATTGAGCAGGAATTTGCTGGTTAGTAGTGGTCAGCTGTTACCAGCTGACTTGGTTGGTGAATGGTCTGACACATCTGCTGTGCACTGCACATGGAAGGCAGAAGATGGCTCTGGGTGGGAGGGAGGCTGTGAGCCCTAACCCCAGAGCTGCATCACAAGATAGGAAGTGCTTCTCTAGTGCTGGACCATGACACCTTGGTCGTGCAAGGAATAAAGCAAAGCTCCCCGCCTCAGAGAAATGCCCCCATGACAGTCGTTCTTCTTGCAGGTGCAAGGATGCTGTGTGAGGGCTGGAGAGTTGACAGGAGGCTGAGGATGCATTAGGAATATGTAATTTCCAGGCGAGCAGGAAAAGTGTTTAATAGAGGTGATAAAGATCCTTTGCATTCCCTTTCATCGGGAAACGTCTTATTTGCACGTGTGAGCTTTTGCTGAACCAGAGGCTTTTCTAATGAAATCTAGAGGAGGGTCACTCTTAATTGGCTTATAAATCTACAGGGGTGCTGTAAACTTTCCCATTCCACCCTAGCTGGATAATGACTCTGGAACTGTTTTGGCGAGTTAATTATTGTGAACATAGTTAGAATATTAATCTTCTTGTCAGATTTATAATTGTGCTAATTTATTCTAAAGCATCTTTTAGCTCCTAGTCCTAACACCCTCCAAGCAAGACCAGAGCAAATTTCTACATGTAGCCATGAGAAGTCCTACGTTGTTTGCTTGGCTTAGAGAACGAGTTCCTGCTTGTCTTGTTACAATGCTTCCTGCTATACTAGTATTAAGATATATTTGAACTCCTTTATGCACAGTAATTATTGCCAGCCAAATAGGTGTTAAGGAGTTAAGTATCTATGGATTATTTCCTTTTCCATCACCTTTGCTCTAAGAAAAGAAAAAGAAGAAACAAAAAGCCAATTGCTACTTTCAAGTAGGAATGAAGAAAGCAATTCAGTCTTGCTGCAGGGAAGCAAGGTTTTCCAGAAGTTTTCATTGCTATGTTATTACAGATTTTGAAGAGGCAACCATTATCCCTTTGTTGTAATTAGGATTGTTCAGATTTAAGACTGCCTGATTCTGAGATGTTGTTTGGATGTTACTAATTTGCTTCTAATTCTGGTTTCGCTTACTGAGCTGGCTGCAAAATGTGGCCTCCTGAGTTCGTTCTCCGGAAATCTGTCTTTCTTGGTATCACCAGGACAGTTCTTCTGTTGGGAGGGTAATTCAAAGTGTCAGTATATCTGTTTTTGTTAAGTGCACTCTGTATGGATTTATGTCTGAATAAAATGGATATAGTTAGATTTCAAATTACTCCTTACTGCTGAGATACTGGAGTTAGCCTTAAGCTAACTGAATTTTGCATGAATTCCGTGACCTTACAATGTGATTTTATAGTTGGTTAACTGTAAAGTGATATTAAGGTGGAGTCTAGAGAATTTAATGCTGATATTAACATGTTATCCATCAGCAATGTCTTCAGTAATTCTCTGTGCTTGGTATTTGGCAGCAATTCACTATGACCCAGAAAAAATTGCAAGAAACATGGTTATTGACAGTTTGTGTTGTTGTTACTGACCTCCCAGTCTTATGCCTTTGGAAATTGCCTGAAATGCATCTTTTCTGTAACCATTTAGCACAGGAAGACTGAAAAATGTTCTTTGATTTCTCATTCCTACATCCCAGATCTTCTCTGTGATCTTGTCTCTCCACTGCTTTGTGCTAGGAGCTATAGGGTGTGACTCCATAGTGTTGGCCCTAATGGATTGGAGTGGGAAGAGTGGTTGGCATGGGTCTGGTTGGTGATGTCTGCTCCCAAAACATACGTGTCTTCCAGCCATCTCCAGCAGTTTTGTCTGCCACAGCCAGAAAGCTGTTGTCTTCCCTTCCAGGCATCTACTAAGACAGAAAATTCTGTTTCTGGCATGCTGGGATGGTTAATGTGGAAAATAAGGGACATTTCCTCTCAGATGGTGGATTTTAGCCAACAACTCTTTTATATCAGTAGACCAAGTTTTATTATTCTTGTTTGCAAATTGTGTTCTGTGGCATGTGAAGGCTTAAAGTGGTGCCTTTACAAATTCTGAATAAATATGTAACAAATAGTTATTTAATCCATATGCTTACAGAGCTCAGTGAGTTTCTTTGCAGTTGCTTGGTACATTTTTGGAACAACTGAGTGGCTCTAGCTGTCTGAAAAACCAATTCTTTTGTGGGGAACCAACTAACAAGAGTACACTTATTGTACTGTCGTGTACTGTAAAATAAGACAAATCTTCCTGCTGCTAAAAAGTGTCACTTCACTTCCAGTGATTCACTATTAGATTAGATTAATCCAAATAAATAAACTGGTTTGAGTTGTAGTGTTCAGGTCTTCAGTAGCTGTTATAAAATTGTACTGATTTTGCTCTGAGCCCTTTCTAAATGTTGGATTAATCCTGTAGGTAGAAGCTCATGGGTGGAGAAACAGAAACCTATTGCTTATGGCTAGTGAAAATGGTACATGAGAGGCAAGCAATGGAAAAATCATTGCAAACCCCTCCAGGACTGGCGGAGGGGTGTGATGTTATGTAGACACCGGGTTTAGTGATAAGACATTGTAAACTGATTAGAAGGAGGAGGAAGGAGAGAAATCATGATACTTGAAATGCAGGTGGGGGGGGAAAGAGAGAGACAGATGGAGAGGTTGAAGGCTGTAGTCAGTGACCAGAGCTTCGGTATCTAAGATGGAAATAAAGACGGGTTTCATTCCATCTTCAGTCAGCATCAGCAGAAACTGAGGATCTTTCATTTCTGGTCATCCTCTTCTTTCCTTCTTGGTTAGCAGATTTGTGTTCCACTTTGGGTTAATGTACCCAAATGTATTTCCCACTGTTAGACATTTATCAGCTCCAGAGAGGCCCCTACAAACGGTTTCTGAGGTACTTTCTTAAAAATTGTTGTTTTCACAGAAACTTTTCTTCAGCACTAAGACTGGGTCTTTGCATAGTGGCTGTGCAGGACTGGGGAGATGGAAAAACAGATAGGTCCAGATGATTTTATGGGGAGGGATTTATTAAAACTTTAATTTTCTTAGGCTATTTGTCAAAGGTCCCACGTTCTGCAAGTGTCTTTGGTTGTGTGGCTATTCTGCTGCACTGCTCCTTTACGGTCTGATTGGGAGCCTGTTGCTGTCCCTAGGGCCCTTTCCTCTCAGGGGTCCCAGAACCGTGAGGATAATGAAATGTTCTCCTTGAATGAACACAGGTGCCAATGCCTTTTTTTGCTTTTTCTTCTCAACTGATGTGTAAGCTAAGGTGCCCTTGTTACATATCAAAAAAAAAAAAAAAAGGCGTAGTCACACAAGTAGAATTGTCTGATAAGTAATATTTTCTTGCTTTTATGTAAACCCAGAAATTCTGTAGTGACATCACCTTTACAGTGTTGGAAATATGATCATTGCAGACTTCCTTCCTCCCAAACCCCTAGTCATTTCAGCTAATACAGATTTATTTTTTCGGAGGCCAAAGAGGGGACTTTCTACCTTACATAAAAAACTTTAAAAATATTTGTTTTCATTGTCATTAAGAAATGAGTTTTATGAGATTTTTTTTTTTTAACTGCCCAGCCTGTACTGGGATATTCCAAGTCTGGAAATAGTGTTCTTCTAATGCTTAATATAGAAAAAAAAATTTAATATATTTTATTAGATCTTTTCCCTAGTTATAAAAGAAAGAACAATTAGTGAGAATGCTGATGTTTTAAAAAATGAATTAAATTACTATTATTCTTATTATGAAAGACCTCTTAATAGAGGTCTGGAAAGACCTTTCCAGATGTGTAGTCCATATTTTACATTCTTTCAGTGGCTTCCAAATTTTAGTGCATGAGAACTTTCAAAACACTTATATAATCATTAATCTTGAAGGTTATTATACCAATTGTATTTTTGATTCTCAGAGCTGTTTTTCAGGGAATGGGGAAGGATAGAAGTCCTTAGAAGATCCCTTGAGGTACAAATAAGTAAGAACAAAAATTATCTGTGGAATAAATAAGCCTCTCCATGTTCCTTTGAAATTTAACTGAACTGAAATTTTTGATGTGTGTCTGACACTTTTGGGGAGCTGCCTACACCTGCTCTACAGGAGTCAGTTAACATTTGTGGAGTTAGTAAATCAAACATGAAAATAAACTGTTAGCAAACCAAAGTAGGGAGTAAATCCTGACATAGCAGTACTTAAAGAACTTCTGTCCTCCAGGGAATAAATATTCTTATACCAAGTTGAGGGTACAAATGCAATTCTGGAAACATGATGAAAGGTTCCATATATTGACACCTTTGCAGCTTGAAGGAAAGATGAGATTTGACTCAAATAAGAACTGGTCAACTGTTGTGCTCAGAGAACACAAAATGTGAGTCACATTTTTATTTTAAATATGCAGACTCCCATATGAGTGAGACATAAGAATGGACAGATCTTCTGTGGAGAAGAGTCTTTCTGTCTTGAGCTGAGGTTTGCTAGACTTCGGAGAATTTGTATGGAAAGACTTTGCCTTGAAGTATTTCAAGTTTAGGTTCAGCTTGCAAAAATAATTTCATATACAATAACTTCTATTTGGAAATTAGACCTACCCGTTTAAAATCCATGTCATGGTTCTCGGGAGAGTCTTTTCTTCATAGAAAGTCAAGAAAGCATCCAAACTTGTCCTAGTTAATTTAGGAAAGCTGATCCAAAAGAACTTTACACCTTTCCCTTGGAAACTGTTTTAAAGACTAAAGCAATTCTGGCAATGAGTAGCAATTCTATTCAATCTCCTTCCATAAATCCCTGTGAGTCCAAGAGGTACAGGCCCTTTTGGCACTGGCATGATAGCCAATTTTGGCTGATGCTTTCAAATCTTTTCTCTGGGTGCTTTGGGGGAAAACTAAGATTCTTAAAATTGAAGGGGCAGTTTACTTGTAGTATCAAAAGAAAGCCGCAGTCTGTGATCTGGATCCAGATTTTATATTTCTATTATAAGTTTGCTGACACAGGGGGACTTTCTAAACATCTAAAGTGTGTTTTACCTCCCCTGTGTTGGACCTGAACCTCCATTTTCCTCTGGGCACACATGCTCGTGCTGCACTGTCGGGCTGGTCCATAGTTACTCATCTCTCCTTGCTGAGTCCTTCAGACCAAGAGTGTTTGTATGCCAGTCAGAATATGTGTGGGCCTGGTGGAAAAAATCTTAATGTTAGCAGTATACATTAATGGCAATACTTGCAAATTCCATATGCTCAGCAGATGCTTTCTCATTTGGACTTCAGTTTAAAAAAGTTAAATAGGATAAGGAAAGGAAAAATACTCAAAACATGTCTCCTGAGAAGCCTTCTGTGATACATTACTCAGTAAATTAATAGAGATAGATTTTAGTCAGGAGAGCAGATACCAAGAATCATCCTCTTGAAGGATACCTTACAGATGCTGCCTTCTTGCATCACACAGTACTTCAGGGAAAAGACTTTGTCTCCAAGGAAGAGGGCACACGTCAGTATTGTTCCCATAAAGCAGTCTCTGGAAAAAACTGTTCTTTAGAAATTTAGCAAAGATTTCCACGTCATGGCTTCTACATTGTTTTGCAATGGAATCATTGTTCAAGCATCTGTCACTTTGTTCATTATGTGTCTTTACAATGGGTAGTTTTCCTTGCTTTTAATTTGTGTTCCAGGTGTATGTATTCAGGCATTTATGTGCATCCAATATGTGATCCTTCATAAGCACTCTCTAATATCTTTACACTTTCTAACTTCTGCTTATTTCTTGTTACAAATTCACAAGCACACTACCAAACCCATGAATGATTTATGCTGAAGAAGGTTTGAGGCTAGTGCACTGAAAAGTGCAAGCCCTTTCTTGGTTTTGTTTCCTCTGGAAGGGAGATCAAAACTCTTGGTTTTCATGTTGAGAACAGTTTTGTAATGTCTAAGCAGAGTGAGATCCCAGAGTTAGAACCCAAGTTTCTTATTATGTCAGTGCAGACAGCTGAAGTGTGCAGCTGACTTCTGTAGAGAGCACTTCGTATTAACAAATTACACCCAACAAACCATAAAAAAGTTCAGCCAGCCAAAGCCAAGGCTATCCATGTAGAAGGATTTAAAAAATCTCGAGTAGTTTGATTTGTATCGCAGTCACGTAGTTCATGATTGACACATTTAGAGGTAGCAACTTCTTGTTGGCAGCAAATCTCAAATACAGGTACTATAGCAAGGAGAAAACATTCTGATGTGCTCTGCTATCTGCAGAACCTGTGGGACTCATGAAAATATGCACACAGAAAGGGAAAGATAGTCATCCTTTAAGAAACTGACTCTTTGAAAGCTGATGGCCATGGCAGTCACGTCTAGTAGCTTCTGGATGTGTTGGCTGAATTTCCTCACAAGAGAAGGGGAGTTTTGAGGATTGCAGGAATTAAAAAGGCATCTTCATGCCTTATCCCTTACTGCTGTTTCCCCTCTTTTTTCATTTATTCTTCTCTCATTTTACTTTTTCCCTTAACTACTCTTCTATCCCACTAGACTGGACCACAATAGACTGCTTTTGTTTTGGTTGCTTCTCCAGCTGGAGTAGTATGTATTATAGTGAGGAGGATAGCAGAGATTAACCTAGATAGCCTTTATTTATAGAATTAAGAGGTATGTTTAATTTCTCAGTGGAAATTATCAAGTGGAAAACGATCTAAAGACAGTTACAGAAGTTTTGGAATTTCTTAATTCCTCCTTTTTAGTGGTACAATTCCTGTTACCTCTACTTAAAGCAAATAGTAACTGACTTTGAACAGTGCTTTCTAAAATCCATGAGGTTATTCAGGTACAAGTAACTACTCATCTGAATGAAGATTTTAGCCTGTGATCTGGCAAACATATGGGCACTTAACTCATGCATTTAAATTTACAGAATGAGCCATGAAGCATAGCAATTTAGAAATGAGGAAATCTGAAATGTTGATTCCACATAACTCTGTAATAAAACTTCCAGTGGTGCCAGGATTTCATCCCACATCTGTAATTAGGTGCTCAACGTAAGATATTGTAGAGTAAGGGCTTTGCAATTGCATACTTGCTAAACTTGAAAGTTACTTAGTTTGCTTATTTGCTCCGAAGCTTGTTTTTTCTCCTTTTTTTTTTTTTTCTTTTGTTTTTTCTCTTCCCTGGAAAACTGTTTCTCTGCCAATTTGTTCATCTTGAGGGGCTTTCTTCTTGCCTACATTTTGTGGATGGCCAGAGTCATTAGAAGCAAATGCATATCTGCAGTCTGACTTTTAAAACAAACTGCAGCAGCAGCACGTTGCCATGAAATAAGGCCTTGACTTCACGCTATCCTTCACCTAACTTTGCTTCTTCTTTTCCCTGTGCCAAGCTGGAGGTCAGCTTTTAGTGCTTAGCCTTAGTATTTGAAGGCTTATAATAGTATCGATGTTTATGGACACTAGTTTATGTCCATGGGCATTATTTGGTTATAGCCCTGTAAAATATGTGTGCTATTCCAGCCTGAGAAATATGTGCATGTGGCTATGCATACATCACTAAAAAGGTTAACAGAAATGGTGATCTGCAAGGAATAGTCTTATGAAATTAAAGACTCACAGATATTTAAGGCAGGTTTGAAGAGTTATTGGCAAACATGCAGAGTAGTTGTGTGTGTGTGTAAAAATAATTAAATTCATAGGACAGTGGAGAAGCAAACCTGAGACACAGAGGGAAGGCAGAGTTTCAGGTGGCATTCATCCAGCCATATCTGCAAGAATGCAACGATGATGATTTATAATTACTGTGACGAAAATAACGATGATTCTGCTGCCACGTTTTTACCATAGCCTTGGGAGTATAAGTAATTATGCAATGATCAGTTGATTCTACATATTCACAAATTTAGCTATTTATCATAATTGGTTTAGTCGCTTGGAATTAGTCCAGACTTTTACTTCATACAGTTGGTTGTAAAAGGGAAGTGGAACGAAGCAAATTTCCTTTAGCTGCATACACCAAATCAAAGTCTGATCTACACTAACAGAATCCTTATTATTGATTGCAGTGGTTGTTTATTCTTCCAGGTTTAAAAAAAGCAACAAATAAAAAACCAACAAAATAAACCCTCACACAGAAGACATCTGTGTCTCCTCCTTGGAGATGCTCTCGGTGGGTATCAAAAATAAAATGATTCACACTTCAAAACACACCTTTTCTGCATTTCATCTGCTGGATGTTCAGTGGTCAGATTAGATCGAATTAGAGGGATCCAGGCTTTGTGTTTGCTTTCATACCCTCTAAAGCCTTTCCCTGGTTGTCTCCATCCTAATATTGTCATTCAAGGAAATAATCTGATTTCATGGCCTCCAGAGCCCTTGTTATTTATGAAGCCATTTTATTCTAGACTGTGTTTTTGATAGCTCTGTAGGCAGAAAATACTTTGTCCCAAGCCCTCTACCCTCCACAAAAAAAACTCTACCAAAACTAAAAATGCCATTGGCTTTGAGGTGGAAAGAAAGAGGCATGCTAAAGAGTAACTGAAGGATGTCCAGGTACACAGCCAAACTCCTGGATATTACCACAGAATTCCATGTTAAGCTGAACATCAATTTTGATGCTGTTTGTCTGTAACATTACAAAGTAACTAGAATCCTCTTGCTGCCTTCTAGGGACCCTTATGCATTCAGGCACAAAACCTAATACAGCATCAAATGGTCCCAGAGGGTTTATTTGTCTGGGGCAGCAGCAGGCAGAGTGATAAACAAAATGTCACAGATGAAGGAGCAGTGCAGGCAATCCTACATGTCTAGCAGCCCTAGACAGTGAGCTGTGGCCTAAATCACACAATTTTTGTCTTAAATCACGCAATTAGACGTCTTTCTTTATTACATGTTAATCACTACCTTCCTGGCCCAATTCTACCTGCTAGCTTTCAAGCATGTGGTTATATAAACGGCTTCACTGTAATTCAGATTTGGCAAATAGACTGAGCTTTTTCCACATTCTTAATAGCTGGTTACAAGCTGAAATTGCAGCATATATATATTGCTCAAATTGCAGTTTTTTCATCTTTGTGTAGCCATATACTTCTTGCTGCCTTGGGTCATTCGTCTAGGCCTTGGTATGCCTTAGACCTCCTTCGGTGGTGAGAGCACAGCTGATCAACACCAAATGCTTCATTTCCTGAGGTTTTCCCACGATAAGGTGAGTGGCTGTGTCCCAGAGACACATTCGGGTTCCCTGTGGTTTTCTGATCTTCTGGCCCAGTGAGCCAGAATGAAATGACTCTTCTCTTAGTGGCAAACAATGAGAGAAATGATGGCTCCATGGTGAGGCTTCCTTCAGATGAGATGCAGACCTGAACCCGTATCCCTCACTTCCAAATGAGCACAGGTGTTTCATTCCCAAGGTGTCTGGTTCTTGTTATCTTTTATTCTTTTCTATCCACTTCCATTTATAATGACATCAAGGGCACTCCCAGCACTGGAGACCACTGCCTGTTTACTAGGTCCACCTTCAGGAGGTACAACATTAGCAGAAGCAGCAGCAGCAAAATATCTGACTGGTATCCAGAGAAACAGGGCTGAAGGAAATTGGGGAACTTTTGTGTCCAATGGTCAGAGTCCAGCCTCCTGGGTCAACCAGATGTTTTCCTGAGAGGTTTAGAATCACAGTTTTAAATTTCAGAGGCTTAAATCTGCTCAAATACTTTTGTGAGTCTTTAGATGAATCTAGTTTTATGGTTACATAAATTTTTGGGCAGTGGTAAAAGGGACTCTGTTCCACTGCAAAAGAACTGAAATAAAATGGCAGTAGACTTAGGCAGATCAATAACACTCTTCTGTGCAATTTTTAAAAACCAAAGTTGCAGCAGAAAAGCCAGTTATTGCAGTGCTACTTAATTCATTTAGCAATAGAGTGCATTGATTGATATTGTCATAAATAACAAGCCACTTCATCTGTGCCCCCTCACTGCCCTATCATATTACACGTACAGGCTAAGATGGAAAAACAGCTGCAGCCCTTCTGAGCCTCAGGCTAACAAGCCTTATTGATTGCACTTGTCGTGAGTAATCTAAAGCTAAAAGATAGCAGCCCATAGGATTTGTATCTAAGCGTCATAGGCCAGGTTTGAACCCACACCATTTTCTAGGTGGGTAGTGCCTGTGGAAGCTATGCTGATTTCTAGGCAGCTGACATGTTTTACTGGAAACAAGTGCAAACAGAAGAGTCATGTTCTGAGCAGTGATTGGCAAAATCAATCCTAATTAGGCTGCAGATATTCAAGATCACTTCTAAACCTGAGCCTTTTCTTGATCCCCTCCAATTATGTATTCAGATCAAAATGACACCCTGAGCTATTATCCTGTTTGTTAAACCCACTCAGTCACTCGTTGTCTGAGCAAATGCATCTACGTTTCGCTAAGCGGCATAAATGGTTGCCTCTGTCGGTCTCTACACACGGAGGGAGCTGCAGCTGTGTCCTTCAACGTCTTGGATTCCAGAGCTCATTGCAAAACTTTGGAGTTACTTTGTGCAAGTTGACTTGGCACTTAGACCAACCTGAACTGTCACTTGGCCTTTTCTTCTGTGGGGCTTCAGAGGTACCTCCTTTGTGGGTGTTAAATCGGAGCATTTTAGAAGTATAAGGGAACAAAAGGCGTTTCTTTTGTTTGCGTGTTGGTTTTTATCTCAAATATGAGCTGTCACTCTTTGCCTTGCACTTTCCAGAAAATAGAAGGACATGTTAGGTGTGAGAGCTTAGTGGCTTGAATTTACTAATTGGCAGGGCTGACACTCAGGATCAAGAAAGGAGCAAAAGGCTGCTTAATCAGTGTGCATTTGGGGGCTAATTCAGTGTTGTAGGCATGACCTTTTCTTTAAAAATCTGCTGCAGACAGATTTCTTGGGCCACTGTGGCATGCCGAGGTGTGAGATGGTCAGTGGCACTGGGCAAAACACTTGAGCTAGCAAAAAATTCCTTCAACTTGCATATGGGTGAAATAGCAAGTAGAACAGGAAGGCAATAATAAATCTATTACAACCATATTTATAAAATATTGATTTTTATTTTTTTAAGGGGGATGAGCAGAATACTTTGAGGCAAGGTACTGTACTCCTGTGGTTGCTCATTTAGTAAAAAGCTAAACTATATATGACAAAGAAAGCTAGAAAATTTGCACGTGTTAAATTAGGTGCTATTGTGGGGCACAGTGAAGGTTATGCCGATGAAAGTGTTTGCTTTGCATGGAGATCAGCACATTTCAGTGTTTATTTAGTTCAATGAGTCATCTTCCCTGCTTACAGAGACTGGTAGAGTTCCTTCTGTAGAACCCCTCCCTCTTTCTTTTACCTTTATTTTCTAGTTTTTTTTTTTTTCAGTGTAGTTTTGCTGCTTATATTATTTAGTCTTTCTAGCAGCTTTGCTGGATGTAATTTCCTTACATACTATTTGTTTTAGTGTTTTTATTAACTTTTATAGCACAGGTTTTGTTGCCACTTAGCTACTAAACATTAATGTAGTGCATACAAAAAATATAGTTCACTACTTACTCTGAGAAGTAGCAAAGGGAATACCTTGGTACCATTCCTGTAAAAAGCAGAAAGAGCTCAAGATTTCAGGAATAAAAACCGAGGAAAAAAAAGTCTCAGTTTCATCAAGCTTAATTCTCTAAAAGTCATTGTATACTAATTTTGCTAGAGAGCATAATCACTTATCTAGAGAGGAGTTTTTGGATTTTCCTTTGATTTAGGATACAGCTGAAAATTCTAGTCCACTGCTGTTCTCAAAACATAAGCCATAAGAAGGGCTTTTATTTGTGTCTGTTACATGTGACCTTGAACTTCATTCTGTGATCCCAAGGGTTGCTTCCAGGGTTCATTAGTCCTTGTGTGCTGCAATTTTCTGGTAATGTTGGAGGCAGTTCTGGACCTGCTACACAGTGAGCAAAACTTTAAAGGCCTCTGGAAGTGAATACTGAATAATGCTATTCGTGTTCCAATATGCTGTAGGTTATTTGGAATTTGCTTTCTTCAGCTTGGGGTCTAGTTGCTCTGGTATCAGTTGGGACACCTGCTAACTTTGTCGCTATTACGAGCTAGCACCAGTGCTGTCCAGTTTTTTAAGCCATTCTCATCATGGAAACCATTTGTACTGGAGTGAAACATCCCCTGAATTGCCTTCAGCAAGGTACTGACAAATGTTCTCGTTGAGCAACACATCCAATGCAGGGGTCTCAGTGAGCAGCTGCAGGTGGAGCTTTGGGGGGGCAGGAGCTGATACCCCCAGACTTTCCCGCCTCAGAGTGTGAGGGCATAAAAGCCCAGAGGTTCCTCTGTTCACAGTCTGTCCTTGGAGGCACCAGCTCCTGCTGTTAGTTTGTTTTTTAGTTATTGCATCAAGATTAAATTATTTTAAGAGCCATTAGGAAAACCTGGTCTGACTGCGAGCGTTGGGTGTGCAGCTGCGAATGTGCCGGGGTCCCGGCCCAGGTGGTGAGAGTGTGACTGCCAGAGTGGCTCCTGGGCAGCTGGACAGGGAAAGGTCATTCCTTAACATCCTGGCCAAAGAGGTAGGACTTGCAGGAAGGAGGCAGTTGTACACCGGACAGTGCAGTGTTGGCTGATAAGAATACACGTCCCCAAAGGATCCTATTGTGTGCACGGATACTGACAAGCTCTTTAAGAGTTTGTTGTAACTTGGTATTAAGTTTTACTCTATTTAAGTTTTGGAACTGAGAAAAAAGCTTTATTTAACTTTTTAAATAGATAATATAGTTGTTTGGTGAGATTTATGTTTTTGAGCTGCAAACACTGTAGGTAAGGCTTTTTGTCTTTTTTTTTTAAATTTAAAGTTAAGGGGAGAAGAGACAAAATAAGAGGGCTACTTAATTGAGAGGATCTGAAGTTATGTGCTGCCACTTACATTCATTATTATATTGATGAATTTACTTTATCAATTTCCGACATGTGGTCCTGCAGAGCTATTAATAAATTATGAATCCAGAATTACAAATAATTCTTTATTACTCTCTTTAGAAAATAAGCATGGCAAGATTTAGCAGTAGTATAAAAATCTTTGTCTTCATATCTTTTATTTCTGAGCCTGTATATTTTTTTTTTGGCGTGCTTTTTTCTATTCTTTTTGGCCAAAATCATGACCTTCAACTTTCCTGCATCACAGCTGGCTAATCACCAAGTTTCAAATTAATATTCTTCTGTGTAAGTGATCACTGCAGCATGACTTCACAAAGTTTGCTTGAATTTTAGCCTGGATTTATGTAAGTCTAGATTTATAATGTATTCTTGCCAGGTGTCCAAGAGGGACATTTCCTCTTCCTGAGGCTATCAGATACCCTCAAAATTAATATTCACATTAGCTGTAGTTTTCTTCTTAGTTTTCATGATCCAAGTGGTCTGGAAACATTAAGAGATATATAATGATGTTCACGATCAAGGCTGGATCTGACCTTTTAGTATCCATGACAAAACAGAGGGTAAATAAATCCCTTCAGAAAGAACTTGACATTAATTCCACCTTATCTGCCCAAACCTGTCAAAGGTTACTACTCATCTGGGCTATTAAAATGCTAGTGTTTGCAGACTCGGAGAAAATTGCTGTCTCTTGGCAGAACAAGAGCCAGCAAGCCAGAACAACAGTCAGAAAGTACAAGTTTTTTCATTCCCCATTAGAAACTTGTTTCTAAGGTCTCTCCTACCAGCTTTCTCCAGATAACATTTATGAAAGTCATGTTTTGCAGTGATAACTTGGTGGCGCACCAAATCTTTATTTGCGATAATGAGCTACTCCATCTTTGATGTGCACTTTACAGTGTATCATTATTTTTTTCAACAGCATTGTGTTGCATTTTCAGGAATACTGGCTTTCCCTCCAATTATTTGCAGTAACACAAATACTTTTGTTTTAAAGTGATGTGTAAGAGTTTTTACTGTAAATCTCAGTAAACTGTTACTGCCACTACCCAGTAACGGAGGAACAGGAACCAAACTTGGAGAAACGGGAGCGCAAACAGAAAAAAGACTTATGTGAAGACTTACAGAAAGCTGAAGTCAAATACAGAAACACAATTCAATGTTTCACTGTGGAATAATTTGCTCATTGGGTACCACTCCATGTCTAATCACAGTTTGGCTGGATGGATGCACAAAGCCTAATTCTCTTTTTCCTTGGCTTTTTGTTAAGGGAATGGAGGGAAACTCCCACTAATGTTCTTAAAAATGAGTTAGGCCTTCATGATGGAAGAAACTGATGTATTTGATTCTTTTTACAGAGAGATGTGGATTAAGAGATTTCCAAGGTTTTCCAGCCACCCTAAATGCAGGAGAAATGGTAAAGCACATTTACCCATGCACCCTGACCTTTCCTAGCCCAAATATCAGCACGAGCCACATCATCTTCTTCCCTGACACTTCCATGGCACGCTTGTTGTCACTGGAAATCTGGATGCATTGGCCTGGAGGGGCACAGGCACTTCAGAAAGGAGTGGGCACAAATGGAGGGCCAGGGCAGTGGGGCTGCCTCCGAGGATCATTTGTTCTGCAGTCCAGGCAGAGCATCTGTATTTGCATTTTCAGATTCCACTGGGGATTTCTGTAAAAAGAGCCTATTAGCAGTCATGACTGGTAACTTCAAAGATGCCCTTTCCTTATTGCAGGCTGATGTGTGTGTGGCAAACTATAAAGTCATGCGTAACATTTACGATGGTGAAATACACCGCTGGCATACTACAAGGTTTTGATTTGCTCCAGAAACCAGCTCCTGTCTCACATCAGCATTTTATGTAAATAGGATGATGTGTTTTTTTCCCACAGACAGTAAAAATAAGAATGCAGTTAATGTCCTTGACAAAATATATTAGAAAAGAATTCCACAAATGCTTTTTTTTTTCCCTGAGGAGAGCAGTTAGAGATGGCAGAACAAGAAGGCGTTGCAAGAAAATTTTCCCATGAACAACGAGTTTTCTTCCTCTTACTACCTTAAATTAATGCTACACAGGACAAACTGTAATGCTGACCTCATATTCCTCAGCTAAATGTGTAATTCAAGCACGTAAAAGTGCTGAGCAAAATCAGTGATATCATTTGATATCATTCTAAGCACAGCTTGGTGTGTGCCTCCTTTATGCTTTCCCTTCTGGTAGTAGCTACTCCTGAGAAATGTGCAACTTTGGTGTTTTCTCTCTCCCACAAAACTTTCCACTCAGCAGATACTTTCCTTTTTTCCATTATGAAGCAATTGAAGGTTTGTATTGCTTGGGATATGAACATAAAATTTCCATCCATATTTAATCAACCTGGAGGAATGTCCTTGACCAGGACTGGGCTGTCTTCTTCAGAGCAGGCGTAGACTGGCATTTCCTTGATAGAAGTGGCAGTGGCAATGTCTCTGGTGTTGTCACCACACTGCATTAAGCAGTTTTGTGGTTTGATTATTATGATACACCTTCTCTGTTTTCAGCTCCTGTTCTCTCTTTGTCTGGAACTCAGGTTAAAAAAGGAGAGAGTTTATGCCATCTGGAAAAAGGCGTAGGCTACTCAGGAGGGCTACAAGGATATTGTGAGGTCATGCTGGGAGAGGATTAGAGGGGCCAAATCCCAGATCCCAAATCCCCAGACTGTACTGTTAATTTTGTTATTCCCACAGTAGGGAACACTCAGCTGTGCATATCAAACTCACAAATCTATTAATAATTGCATTCATATACACAACTATATACAGATATAAATAGCAAGGCTACAAAGCCAAGCAGAAAGTTAGGAAGTTAGGAAATAGTAGATCTAGTTGCCTGGGCAACATTAGTCTGGTTAAGTATTTGCATTTTGATCTAGGACTTCAGGGGCCATATTTATTTGCTTTCTTTTTTCCCCCTGCACAGGGATGCCTAAAGGAGAAAAAAATGGCTACAATTTTACTAACTCTCGTATTAAGTGTGAGATAATTATAATAAGGGGCTCTTGCAGAACTCCTGTAATAACCTTTATCTTTATTGCATAGATGGAATGAAAGGTCAAGATCTGTTCAACTAGTATCTTTGTGTGACAGACTTAGTGTTAGCTCCATGCTTTATATACATAATATGTCCTCAGAGACTGCAGGGAAAGCAAACAGACCTCATCAATTTCTCTAATGATTCCTCTGAAAGATACTTTTTTTTTTATCTCGGTTTGTATTTTTAGCTCACTTTAACAACACCTCTATTACCAGGCTGTCAGAGACCTCGTACACAGAATTTATGTTGGCTTTCATAAAGAAAAATTAGATGCTATCTCAAGGACAGTCTCTACTTTTAATGTCATTAAAGCTAAATGAGTTATTGTTGATATTCACTGAGGAACAGCAAATAGAATTAGATGGAGAAAAATCTTACTGATAAGATGATGTGCTGGCTGTAACTGTCCACTGCAGAGAAGAAGTAATTTATAAGCATTGCTCTCTTTAATGTATACATAACCTGTACTTTATACTGTGTGGTTGGTTCTGTTAATCCTAGGGGAGGGATGGAGGCTGTGAAGAAGGGGTGTGGATATTAGTTATAATACTCTGTATTTCTTGAGTAGCACTGAGTGTGTGGCTGGGCAGTTCGGCCCCAGGCATCCTCAGGACCCCCAGATGCCGCAGAGTAAAAGGCACCTGGTCTGGGCCTGTTGGCTGCTGGAGAAAAGCAGAGCTCATGCAAAGAGGGAAAGATTTTACGTATGTTGCTGAAAGGTGGTGTTCATCAGCACAGCACTAAGTGATACCTCTGTTTCGAGGTCTATGCTACGTTTCACAGAATGGGTCAGGTTGGAAGGGACCACAGTGCTCATCTGGTCCAACCTCCCTGCTCAAGCAGGGCCATCCCAGAGCACATGGCACAGGACTGTGTCCAGACAGTTCCTGAGTCTTTCCAGTGAGGGAAACTCCACACTTTCTCCGGGCAGCCTGTTCCGGTGCATGGTCACTGCACAATAGAGAAATTCTTCCTTGTTTTCAGGTGGAACTTCCTCTGCATCAGTTTCTGCCCAGGAAGTTCCACCTGATTGATTCTTAGGGCACAACTGGTTATGACTGAATGCTTTTCAAGTTTAGTATGGAAAGCTTCCCTCTCTATTAGGGTAACGAAGCAAAGGTAGGCTAATGGTATTTCACACACTGGAAGATTCCTGCATCTGCGTACTTTGCACTTAACACTACAATGCTTGCTTTAAATTCCTTCTTTGAAAGAATGAGGCAAGAATAAAACAGAGTTGAAGATTTCCCTGTTTTCACCCAGCTTGCCCAGGTTCACAGGGAAAAGCAGAGAACTCTGTAGATAGAGAATTTTGTAAAAGGCTGTTTCCTATGGTAATCCCACCTATCTACAGATCTGTGGTACAGATGTCACCAGCTTTGTTTCTTATGCAACTGAGAGCTCTTCAGCTGATAACTCCAGAGCTGGATTGAAATTAATATGGAGATCCCACAGCATATTCTATGGGCTCAAAGTGTCTGTGGGAATAAAAAGAGGTATTGAATTTCCTGGTAGGAATGAAAGTGCTATGTATTTCATTTTACGTCTGTGGTATAAAGACCGAGAAATTCTTTTAAGAAAGATCAAAAGTAGATGAATTTATATGTAACATCTTAATGTATAACTGTTTTGTTGAGGTATTGCAGAGAGCTATAGCAAATGAAAAAGAAATGTTAAAAGAACATTATTAAGCTATGAAGTTAAAAACCTGAAGGATAGAAAATGTCATTGCAAACTTAATTAGACCCCCTAATGTGTGTGCAGTGGGAAGGGTTTTAATTACCTGATCACAAACTATTTTTTTGCACAGCATCCTCCATTCCTATCAGCATAGAAACCAGATAGTCTTTAATTAATGAGCAACTATTCAATATTTTGTTTTCTCCTCAACATGCCATCTTAAGTTTTACTCACTGTATGCTCTTCAAACCAGCTCCAGACCCATAATTATTCATTTCTTGATGGGAAATTCTTGTGAAGTGTACTTCACAAGAAAATTTATTTTACAAATATTTGTTACTTTCACACCATCCAAAAGAGATTATGGGTTATAATGATTTTTTTGAAAGTTAATTGTGTTACAAGGAAAAAAACATAAATTAATTTGGAGTCTTAAAGCACAGAAAACTGTATTTCAGAAGCTTATATGCATTTGAAGAAAAATTTCAGTTTACTTAATCTGTGTATACTACCTGGTCAAAAAAAATCAGATCCCAGCATTTTAAATAGTTTTTTCTCCTCACTCTCAGCCCCCCCACAGCATAGGCTGGAAACAAGATTTTGACCTGTTAAAAGACAAAAACCAGTGAGAGCAAGAACGTGCCTTGTGCCAGAGAGAGCTGTTGCCTCCCTTGCTGTGTCACTAAGGCACTGAGCCGCTCTCTTTGAGCTGGTAGAAAGACGCATTTAAAATTGTTGCTGTGAATCAGAGAGACCAGCCCTGGTGACAGTGAGAGGTAGCAGTTGGAATAAAATACCTCTTCTATTCCTAGGAATGGATTCTTGTTCTGCATTTAAAAATCATTAGGTGGTGTACAGGCATACTCCTGGCAGCTGGGGCCTGAATCTTTTTGCTGATGAGCAGTCGTGCTTGCTGCTTCTTCCTGGCACGTCCATCTGTGTGGTTTTCCTCATACCCTTTCCACAAGGCGGCCTCATCCAAATAATTTAAGGCAAAGCAGTATAAGTAGTTGCCTGAGAGGCAGGAGTGACCTGTCACTGAGACCACTCTCTCACTTCCAGATGAATCTCTTGATAAGAGGATTAGTGTTTTTAAGCAAGTGAATAGAGGCACCAGCACTAAATGAAGTGAGCCAGAGCTTTATCCCTTAAGGCACAGTTCAAAACAGGTTTACAGATTTCTATTTAAATGCGCACATTCCAGGCATAAAGGTCAATAAGGATTTGAGCCTAAAATTTCCAAATTGTGGTTGAAAGCCTTGAAATCAGTTATTCTGCCTTGCTGTCACAGACTATAGGAACTCTTCCTATGAATCAGCATTTTCTGATGAAATGTAAACAGTATTTTAGAATAAATTTCTTCATTGTCTTTTTAGTTTGTTTCCATAAAACTGGTATCTCATTATCGGTATTTCCATCTCTGAAGTGCATATTAGTTAAAGTATAACTCTTAAAGTATATTCTCCCAGGGCCTTATGAACGTTAAAGTATGTTCTTCCAGGCCTTATGAACGAAACTGTTTTTCTGGCTTCCTCTCCTCTTGCTCATTTACTATGACCACCCCCCACCTCCCAAAGTTATGAAAGGATGAAGGTGTCAGAGTGAACACCTGCTTTATTGAGGAACTGCACCTAACAGTGGAGATTGCCAGAAACATTCTCCACTGCTGGCTGAAGCCAGGGTCCTGCAGAAATAATAAATGACCATGTAACAGAGAGGAGGATAGGAGTTCACAGTAGAACCTAAGGAAGTGAATGCTGATGCTTCCCAGCTTTTTAAATATCTGCTTGGCAGCCTTAATATTTTTGACGAAGAATGGTGGATTGAATGGGTGTGCATGTGTTGGTGCGCATGCATGCTGGTATCTTAAACCAAATAAGAGTGGAATAAGCAAACCTGGTTGTGTGATTTTTATTGAGCCTTCCATGGCTCAGAAGTAGGCTGAGAGGCCCATATTTGCTGCTGTTAAATGTCTGCAACAGGCAGGAGCACCTATTTTTTCCTTGTCTCATCACTGGTAAAAGGCCCTGAAAAACTAGATGAGAGTTTTTTCAGAAAGACCACCGAAACAAAGTGATAAGTCTGAAATAAGAACAGCCACAGTAAAATTGATATTGTTTCTCCTGGTCAGCTCTATGAATTTTGCAATCTTTTGGGTTGGATAAAGCATTTGAATAATGGGCAAGGTCGAAGAGGACAGATCCCAAGGGGAATGTAATCCTGGAGGTGCTCTTATCCCTCCCTAGGATGCTTCCTTACAAAAATAAATTCTGTTTGCTGGGGAAGGAAAGATTGAGTCCATGATGAAGAATTTAACATGCAAATTGTTATTAATTCTGCCTTCAATCAAAAGTGCACAGAGCAGCTACAAGGAAGAATAATAACAGGGAGAATAATTGCACTTGGATCCCCTAAAATGTGACACTCCAGCTTGTGTCAACAATTTCAACTTCCAGCTGGGGAGGCAGCATATTTATCTTGTCAAAGAAGGAAAAGTTACTCCAGGTTTAAAGAAGCACTTGTCCTTTGAAACCAGTGTATTTATTTTATTTAACCCCATGGAAAAATAGTTGAAGTCTCTCTTTTAAAGTAAGTGAAGATTCTGTACCTTTTAGGTGATATGCTGAACTCTGAGTTTGTTAATGTGACAGGATCCTGGGATCATCACCATGTATTTGCTTAATTTATAGGTGAGAGGCTCCCCCTAGAATGGCCTCCATAAAAATGTTATGCAACATCCAAGAGGGTTCTTAGAGATCTTTCTTCCTTTCTTCCTTTCTTCCTTCCTTCCTGAAGGAGGTTATATCAAAATCCATTAATTTCCTTTCACAAGGTGCTTATATTCTAAAACACTAGTAGCTTCATAACTCCTCTATCCATTTTTTTCATCCACTGTTCAACCATTGGAGTTTCTGTATACCTTGAAAACCAACTATACATTAAATTATAGATTTTTTTTTTTCAGTTTTTAGCTCTTTTGAGTGATCTCAAGTTTCCTGACAGCTACAATTAGTGGTAATAGCTTGGTGGACTCTGGATAATGGTTCTCTAGCAAGAAAGAGAGATAATATGTTTCTACATTGCTATTACTTTATAGGACTTCTACAGAAGTGTAGAACGAGTGCTCAGCTAAGATCAGAGCTGGGTGCTGCCATGCACCAGGAACATCGATCAAGTGAGATGATTTGTCCTTAAGAGGAGCTGTAAGTAGGTGAAAAAGACTGACAAGGTATTATTTACCCCTATTTGACAGATGAGAAGTCAGGACCCAGGGACTGTCTGGACTAAGTGGCAAAAAAATAAATGGCTTTGTGAGTCCTGGTGTCCTGTTATTTTTCAATCCAGGGACTTGGATCTGGAGAATGCTGGAAATTTCTCATGGTTTATGCAGCTAATTTCTGTTGCCATGGGAGGGGAAAGATGGGTAAGCACTCAGTGTAGCATTTTGAGACAAGGACAAGATACCCACATAAACAGTGAGCTTGGTACATGCACTTCAGCTATCACCAGAGAGACTGTGCCCACCCTGAGAGCACCCCAGCTATGTTAAACTACAGACTGGTGAACTTTATTTCTAGTATTTAACCTGCTAAATAGCTGTAATGGCTAATTCTAAAACATTTCTGTCTGGTCGGATAATGCATCTTTGGATCTTTGGCAAATGCCAAAGTTAACAGAATCTATTATACAATGCTTTTTCTCAGTGTCACTGAAAATCATGCTGTTTGTTTTTTTTTTTTAAGAAAAAAGAGGAAACAAAATTATTTGATAGGAGAATAACATGATGCTTTTGTGAGAAGGACAGTTCTTTTCAGTTCAGTCAACACTGGGGGTTCCTGTGCTTTTCCTCACTTTCCTGGGATCACAGCGACTTGAAATTGGCTGGGGATGCAAGAGCTAAACGTGTCACTTTGTGGCATTCATTTGGAAGTACACTACACAGGAATGCTGAATTAGCCCTCCTGCTGTGCGGCCACCATGAGCTGGAGCTGAGTGATTGTAGTGTCAGAATGAGAAGTAGTTCAATAGCATAGAAGGGGTATAATTTCTGTGGGTACCTCAGGATGCGTATAGAACAGGCTGGGCTGTTAGTGGAGATGACTTGTGAGAGGAAATATGATTTCCTGACTATCTTTAATAATGTTAAATCTAATTCATATTTTCATATTCATTGCTGAGTATTATGCAGACTTGGCAAGTCGTTAAGGACAAAACAGAGTTACTGTAAGATACATGAGCACTGAAGCACAAGAAATTGAGGCTCCAGATGTAAAATCATAGATACCAGGAAGCAGGAAGTTTGTGGGATAGGTGAAATGAGCACACTGCTATGTTGGAAATGTTAGTGCCAGGTTGTAGCCAGAAAGAGTTTTAGGTGCTGTTCAGTGTAAGGTGTCATATTACTGCAATATATTAGATACATTTTCTTGTACACTATTTCAAGGAACAATGGAGGGTAAAAGACTTGTGGAAAAACTCATACTGTGTGTCTGCATTTCTGCACATTGAAGAGTTTAAGCTGTCCCATTTTTTTAAAATGTTTGCTGTCCATCCCGTCAGCATACCTGTGTGCCTTTTAATACAACTATTCACCACTACAGGCAGTTTCAGCAGTATTGCTTCTTTCTAAAAATAGACTGCAAGAGCGTCTTTGTTATCTGCAGTGTGAATTGTTTTAGTCGGAAGCTGCTTTGCTACAGTATCATTTCTTAAACTGCTTATTACTTTAACAACCACATACGCCCAAAACATAATGATTGTGACTGAAGAAATACAATTCTGAATCACAAAGTGGAAGGCACGAGGGTTTAGATGCAAGTGACACCAGTTTTCATTTTGCATGTACATACACAGGAGTTGTGATTACAGCAATATGCATTGTCTTCTGTTTGCAGCAATGCCAAGACAAGACCAGGCTGGATGGGGCTCAGAGTAACGTGGTTTAGTGGAATGTGTCCCTGCCCATGGCTGTGGGGTTGGAACTACCAACCCAACATTCCAACCCAAACCATTCTATTGTTCTGTGAAACCTAAATTCAAGTGTAGATTAAAGTATGTCCCAGTGAAATGAGCAGAATTTCAGTGATGAAAGAATGTATTGCTGAGAATCATTCTAGTGACATTCCTTAATCATGTTCTCAGAAGGTGGTGCATGTTTCAGCAGCTGTAGTGTGGGTTTGTGAGAACTGTTGTCCAGATCAGCATAAACCCTGAGAGGTGAGCTGGCTTTGTGCGTTCCTAGCAGTGTGTTAACCACTGCTGCTGAACAGTGTCCTTTGCTGCTTCTCAGCCCATCTTGCCTTGCAAATCCAAGATTTGGATTGAAAATGGCAAGAGCCTTCTGTGGCAAACAGGCAGAAAGCCAAGGGCTGGTAGAGCCTCTGTGAGGGGCTGGTGGAGAATGTTGGCTCAACATGACCGAGACAAGCCAGTGGTGCAGTAAATACACCAAAGCCTTGGCAGTGGTTGCTTCAGGCACATATGAAATGGCTTTTCTAGCCCTGGGTAATGCTTGTCATCAGAGAGAGTCCAATGGGCGCAATTTTCAGTGACCTAAAATAGCATTGTGCGTAGTCAGTAGGGCAGACTTTTACTCCTCAGCAAAGGTTTTTGACTCCTCAGTGTAGGTTACATAAGTTTTCACAGCTAGGAATTTAGAAGCTTCAATGACAGCTGTACACCACTTCCCACACATGCCCACTCCCCCCTAGAAAAGGAGGAAAAAAAGCTCGTATTTCCAAGTTGACATTAATTATGTTGTGATGAGTTCATAGTGGGGCAGTTAGTAATGCATTTAAGAAACAAGATATGGTCACATTAGGTTCCCTATTTCATTTTTTTTTTCTTTTAGTCTGTTTCCTGCATTTAATATTTAAAACGAACAAGCACAAGCAAACACAGAAAAAACTTGAAAGGCTAAAAATCAAAAAAATCACAGAACCTTTCCTCTTATGTAATTCAATTAAACACATTCTTCCCATGATGCACTGAGGAAATATATTGTTACAGGCACAAAGCACTTTGTAGTGTTGTATTATTAACTCCTTCTGGGGTCAGATGATTTTTCTGCCAGATTAGAAGGAAGGAGCAATAGGATGTAATGTCAATTAACCTAATTGCTGTGGGTCTTTCAACACTAGGGCTTATGTGCATTCCCAGAAAGGGGATACAAAAATGTGTACGTTTAGGATTTCCAGATCTTTGGAGAGAGTTTAAAATGCCCTGATAGTACCCTGGTGAGAGCTGTGTGCTCATCTGCCTGAACAGTAAAAATAGGCTATTTTTATTTAATTGGATGGTGAAAAGCTAGAGATTTCTCACATCAGTCCGATGGCAGATTCAAGATTTTACATATGTCAAAACAAAGCCATCTGGATTTGTTTATATTGCTGTTAGTCTTTTGCAGGAGTCCAAGTGGCTATTTGAGAGCCACTATAGCGTCAGCATAACAAATAAACACAGGTCGTGCTACAGCCCTTTCCAGTTTCTTGGGCCAGCGTGGAGAACCCTTTGCTTAGACATCTGCAGGATGAGCGTGCAGTAGCCAAACAAAGCTGCGGAAGTGAAGACAGGGTCATAAAAAAATCCCATCTAGACATATGAAATCATATGAGTTAAAAGACTGAGTCCCAGTTTTAAACATTCTCATTGCCTTGCCTTTTTTCTTCAATTCTTTCACCTCTCAATCCTTTTGCATTATGTGGGCATAAGTTTTATTTTTGTGTTTACAAATGCAGGATTTATTAAACACAATATTGAGTTTTTTAGCATGTTTTACATAAATAAAACATTTTACTTCTGAGTTAAAAAACAAACAAAACGAAACTTTCCTGCTTGAAATAACAGAAATCTTTTTTAATTGATTGAAGGCAATTAACAAGATTGATTGCTCAACCCCCTTGCAATCCAGTTAGGAATGGTTCATTGTGCAAGTGATAAATTAGGATGGTTTGCAAAGTTCCTGGTGGATCCTTGATTTGAGGTTATGATTTTGCAACAAATGGTACTGTCTGTCCTTTAAAGAGACCTCCAACTCAGCTGGCAAAGCCTTTTCTATTTGTCTAGGGGGACAGCAATCTCTAGTTTTATGGTAGTTTGGGATGGGAATGGCTTAATAAAGCTCACTGAAAGAGAAATTAATATGTAAATAGTGCATAATTAATGGGATCGCCAGCACAGGTTAGGTTAGTTTGTAACATCTGTTAGCCAATGGGGTCCAAAATCTTTTAAGTCCCCTTCAGTTTGATTTTCTTTAATTGTCAGAGCTCACAGGTAGGTTTTCCTGGCTCTGTGCCATTACTTGCTTTGTCTAGAGCGGGGCACAGATCAGCTCACACGTTGTCCTAAGCACCAGGCATGGAACTTGCCCTGTGCAGCACGTGAAGGTGCTTGAAGAAGTTTGTATATGGGGTGACCTGATTGTGCTCTGGGTTGTTATGGTCGGGAAGGGCAGAGTTTGTGACTTTTGACCCAGCTGTGGTGAAAACTAACACTTAGGGTTAGAAATAGACCATGTCTTCTCTATCTACCTTCAAGGTACAAAAAGAAAGAAAGAAGAGTTTATCTGCTTCAAGTGTTCAGTTCTGTTTTCTTTAGTAGGTAATGGGAGCTCTCATGAGCATTTGGAGTGTGTCCTGGCCCTCCTGATTTCTGCCAGGTGCTCTCCACTGGGTAGAGGAGGCTGGTAGTGTAGCTGTAAGGCCTGGAAGCTGGAGTGTTCCCCAATTTTTCCCTCTCCATCTGTTTGGATTTGGAGCTGGAAATACCATTCAGACTGAGAACCTTGGAGAAAGTCAGCAAATCCCCGAGAGCTGCCAAGTGTGGTACTTCCTGGTGGCTGTGATAAAGCCCTATGTCTTGGAGACTCAGCGGATAAATGAGTGATCATCCTGGCTGGGGTGCAGCTGAACTTGTCTAAGCCATGGCAGAACAATGGCATAAATTAGATTTATTAAAGAAAGGTGCTGCTTTTGTAGCATCAATTTAGTCAAAATGTGATGGTGATGATGGATGGATCTTTGTGCATCCTCCCCACCCCACACACTCCCTCTCCCTTTCTGCTGTCTCTGATGGGCAATCAGAGGGTTTGGGTTTGTCCCAGCATAAGAACACGGGGTGGGTATTGCAGGAAGAGCTGTCTGGGTCCTTGCATAGTTAAAGTATTCCAGAGATGGGGGAGCTGAGATGTTCCCAGTTGACTGTGGTGCACACTGGAAGGCATAAAGGTCTAAAACCCTGCTGGAACTGGGCCGACTGGGCAAATTTGTTTCCTGAGGTTGTGGGCAGCTTTCTGGTGAATTCCCCTGCCGTCACCCCCAGCAGGGGCACCTGCAGGGTACATCCAGCCCAAAGATGAAGATCTTTTTTGTAAGAGCTAGGTGAAAATGTTCAAGTAATAATATTCAGTTCTTTAATTCTGGATGAATTTGAGGCAGAAATGTCTGTTTAAAGTAATGAATATATTCTGAGAAATTAGTTTGTCATTAAAATGAGCACTAACATTAATTTTTTTTCAGTAGTGTGGATGTCCATGTAGTTCTGAATCTTGCTAAGTGTGATAGAGTTTGTAAGGATGGGCAGCTAGAAGGGAGGGGAAGGAAACTGATGGACCGTGATGCCAGGTCTGTGCCTGATTTCCAAATAACTTTGCAGTTACGATCCCTGGTTCTGACTAGTCAATTTATGGATAAATTTTGCCTTTGAAAAGCTACTTGTGTCAGTACTGAGCTTTTTTGTTCAAGGAAAAGGATCATTTTTAGTGACATTTTTCAAAGAGAAACTTAGAAATTAAATTAGATTTTTATTGTTTTTCAGATTTCTCCTGTTCAGTATAGTTATTGGAAAATAAGCCAATGAATAAATAGTTCACAAAATTAGTTGGGTTTTTGTCATGGGTTTTTGGTTTTTTTTTTAGTTCACGGTTTCCTATGAAATGTCACCAGCTTCAAGTAAGAAATTTCTTTAATATGTTTCTCTGGGGGAAACGGAATAGATGTATTTCAACTCTTCTGTCAGTATAGGCTCTGAGACACTGAATAATTATGAATCTCTATATAGCCCTTTATCTAACAGCTTATATGTTTTATTAGTTTTGTGGTTTCTGAGGTTTTGTTTTTTCTTTAGAGGGTTGGTGAAGAGATCAGTGCAATTTAGCAATAGATTTGACATTTCATATAGACAGCCCTAGAAATCTGACTAGAAAACACATGTCTAGAAATCCCTAGCAAGACAAAAGCTGCTGGGTCCGTAAGTTTTCTGAAAATTATGTTGGGTGTTTGGCTTTCATGTTCTAGTAAACATGAATAATAACTCCCCAATCTCCTGCTATGTCTGTTATTCATTATTTTATAACTCCGTGTTGTATTCTACTTCAGACATCAATTTTCAGGCTAAAAAATCCCAGTCTGTTTAATCTTTCAACATTCTGAAGATATTTGATACCACTGGCCTATTTTGTGGCTATTTTCTATATTTTTTTCCAATTCAGCTATACATTTGTCAAATGGAGAGACAAAAGCTTCACATTTTTCAAGTTGGGGGTCACATAACTGTTAATATATAAAGTAATTTCAGTACTTTCTGGATGGCTAGTTCTCTTTTTTTTCTTGGAATTCCTAATAACTTCTTTGGGTTTTTGGCCATTTTGAGTCCAGAACTGATGTTTGAATCCAGCAGTTTACAAGGCTTCAGGATTCCAGAATGACAGTAGCAGATTTCCTGCCTGTTTCAGAGGGGGTGTATGGGGAGGATAATTTTGTCTGTGTGGTGTGATGCTTTACATTTGCTGATCCTCTTTATTTTCCATTTTACTGCCTGATCATTCCATATCATCCGATCCTCGTGCAGCTTTTCTGTCAGTCTTTATTTTGACAAGCCAACAACTTTTGTGTTATCACGAAGTTGTGTTAGTTCTCTGTACTCCGTGTTTTCTTCAATATGACATTTAGGAAGCCAGAAATAGCATAGCTCAGACTAGATCCCCATAAATGCACATTTTCTTTTGTCATATATGAGCTTGGTTTGGTTGTTTTTTCTTTCAGTGGTTTTCAACAAAAGTTGATGGCAGTGCAAGTGCATGGTATCAATTATAGCATCATTATCAATCCATAAACTGATTCCTTTGAAGGCTAATAATAAATTTGTAAGGTCTGTATTCCCTCTTAAAAAACAAGACATCTTTTAGTCATTATATAATGATCTGCTTGTTTGTTTATTCTGATTTTTAAAATAATTTCTACCAATTTATGGATTTATTTGGATGTGGGTACCACGGTCTGTCTTAAAGCCTTTTAAAACATGCCCCTGCATTTGCCACCTTCTATTTCTCTGCTAATGAAGTAAATTTCCTTGATAGGATAGCCATCACAGCTAATAGTTGAGCAATTTTATATTGAATTTCTAAATTGTGGAATAATATTAACTGATCTTAGTGGATTTTCTCTCTTTATTTTGTATGCTAATTCAGTACTTCAATTTCCTATAATTTTCTCACCCATAATGGAAAAAGAGCCTAGAGTTGGAAATACCCTAAGCTGTATCCTACACTCTGCTCTGATGAAAAGAATTCATTCACCATCTCAGCTATGGCCTTGTCTTCTTCAAGGCTGTCTTGCAGCATTTTTAGCAGTTGGGTTTTTTTTCCTATCACATGTTCATAAGGATATTTATTGCTGGTTTTTATGCCTTTTATCAAATGATCTAAAAATTTTAAAGTTCTGTGTTATGCTGGTATTCTGTACTTACAGAGCTGACCCCAATTTCCATTTTTATCCTTTAATTGTGACTTCTTCTTTAGAGGAAAGTCTTCCTACTGCTTCTCAGTCTGATTTTACCAGATGGTTTTTACTTCTTTCCTTTTAAAGAAATTTGTTTTCAGCATAAGTGGTTTTGATTTAATTTAAATCTCCAGTACGATGACTTTAAAATACTTATCCTGTTGTTACTTTTAATTTCTAACTAACAAAACCTAGGTTTTCTGTATTTTGTTTTTTGAAGTTAATCTCTGCTTTAAAATAATACTTTGTGTGTGTGTATGTAGTTCTGCATTTGGGCATTGAATTACAATTTTGTGTGGCCAGTGTTGCAGAGAAGCTGCTCAATAGCAGTGTTTTCGTCCTGAGTGCTGTTTAAGTTTAAAGAACACACTGGTCTGTGTGCTGGGTACCTTGCCAACCAACTCCAGGAATTACGCATTTCTGTTTTGTAAGTTTGGAGTTTAAGATGATCTGACAGTTACATTCTCTATTCAGAGGTGGCAAAGGCTTCTCTCTGTTTTCTCTAATCTTGTATTTTAGTGCCTTATCTACCACTGAGTGAAATAACAACGTCATGTGGTCATGTTTTTGATAACCCAGATCTAACACACTAATGTGGAAGAATTTCAATCCATATTGACATTAATTAGGGTGGTCAGTAGTAACTCATTGTCCCTATTGGCTTCTAACCTGTCTTTTAAACATAGCACCTTTCTTTTACCCACTCCATCTGTTTCCCACTTCATCCTTGCAAACTTTGTACCCTTTACTGCCTCCTCAATGTGGCTGCTTCCACTCGTACGTCTGCTGGGATGTATTTTCAAATACACAAGGCATAACCCAGGTTAGTTACACTTCCAGAGTTAGCACATGTGCCTTTGACATAACCATAGAGACCTGCTTGGACAGGCTCGGCCTAAATTTCCTGAGGCCATGCTTTACTGGTTAAAATGAGTGCATTTTTTCCATTTCTGCCCTGTAATCAAGAGTATGGACTTTGGCACAATTCATTCCTCAGCAAGTCACATGAACACCAATATGGGGAGAAATAGGACTCTTTGAAAATGCTAATCTGACACTCTCTAAGGATACCATATAATAAATGATCTGGGAGCCTGCAGAATTACTGCATTTTCCTTTAGTCATAATGTGTTGATTTAGTGGTGTTTTAAAGAACTGCTGTCAAAGCTGTGTGTTCTCCACATGGGTACCGGTTCAGGTGTTCATTAATGCTCTACTGCAGAAACTTGATGAGTTCAAATGTGCATGAGAATGTAGCATTGCTGCAGAACCACTTGAGGACAAATCAGTGTCCTTCTTTATTAGAAGTTAAATTTGTATATTTGCACAGTTCTCTTCTGTTTGCCAGAGAACAAGCTCATCTTTGAAGACTGAACTGTGAACATACATCCTAGCCCAGCTTATTATTCAGGCCTCATTGTGTGCAAAAGGTTTGAAAGGAAATCCTGTAATAGGTTAATTTTCCTCTCTGTGGGTTGCTTTGTCTGAAAACACTTGCTTCTTTCTTCCCTTCTTTGTTACTTTTCAAGGTGTAGCTACTCATACTGCTTTCAGGATAAAAAGAAAAACACCTTAAACACAATGCCTTCATCTTAATATTTGCAAAAAATGTCAGGTGTTCTTATTTCTTGTTCTAAAGGTGAGCTCTTTCATGGATCCTATTCACGGATCCTTTCTTTCACCTATGATCAGGAGATAAAAAGAATAAAAGAGCCCTGTGTGCTAGATTTCACACCTCAGGAGAAGGGCTTGTTAAGGAGCTATTGATTTCCTCTCCCCTCAACTCCCTCCTCTTTTCCCATACTTACCCCTCTCCTCAACTCCCACCTCTTTTGCCATACTTAGATGGGAAATACTGATACCATTGGTGAGGCTTCTAAGATTTCTAGTTTTTAAGTGTTTGCCTAGCTATGATTTAGGGAAAAACTGTATGGAAGTGAAAGGAAAAAAAGGACAACTTACAAAAGGAGTGGTAAAAAAGGTCTCTGAGAAAGTAAACTGTTCAATTTATAGAATCATAGACTATGCTGAGTTAGAAGAGACCCATCAGGATCATTGAGTCCCACTCAAGGCCCTGCACAGGGCACCCTATGAGTCACACCAAGTGCCTGAGAGCATTGTCCAAGGCTTCTTGAGCTCTGTCAGGCTGGTGCTGTGACCACTTTCCTGGGGAGCCTTCTCAGTGCCCAACCGCTCTCTGCATAAAAACTTTTTCCTGATACCCAACCTAAACATCCCCTGACTGAGCTTCATGCTGTTCCCTTGGGTCCTGTCACTGGTCACCACAGAGCAGAGATCAGTGCCTGCCCTCCTCTTCCCCTCGTGAGCAAGTTGTTATTGCAGTGAGGTCTCCCCTCAGTCTCCTCTTCTCCAGGCTGAAGAGACCAAGTGACCTCAGCCACTCCTCACATGGCTTCCTCTCCAGACCCTTCACCATCCTCATGGCCCTCCTTTGGATACTCTCTAGCAGCTTAATATCTTTATGTTGTGGCACCTGAAACTGCACATGGGACTCAAGGCTGAGGCCACACCAGTGCAGAGTAGATTAATTATAATGCCTCTTAATTTGTATTGAGGCATTATATAGAAATTATTGACATGGCATTTTAAATTTTAATTCTACTTTTCCCTTCATTTAAGCTATTTCCCTTCACTTAAGCTGTTACTCTGATTTGATTTCTTTAAAGTGTCTGTTAAAGTAAATATTGGGCTGCAGGTCTATACAGAAATAAATTAATTTTCTTAATATGCTTACATTTCTAAAATGGCATGTGAGGCTCCTGAACCTAGTACCATGGCATGCAAGGTTTAGGAATATTTCCATACCTCATTGTTTGTTGTTCCATTCTTAAATGGAGGTGTACAGCAGAGGATGACAACAGTCTTTTCTTGCCTTCCTATGGGTGAGCCATTACAACTGCTTAAAAACTGGAGATCTTGCTGTGTAAATCAGCATCACATATCTTGCTGCTAGAGAGTGCCAAGATACAGATTCTCTAGGATGATCCTCCTTGGGGAAAGGACAAGAATGAAAGTGTTATTGAAGGTCCTAGGGGCAGTCCAGCATGATGCATCCCAGTTTGCACATTTACAGAAATATTTATTGCATAGAAACTCCCTCTTGTTGCCAGAAACCATTTCCACGTTCCTTCCCTTGTGTTCATCCACATGGGAGTAATGCTCATTTCGAAATACGGTTTTTACAAGCACCGAAATTTCATACTTGCTGAGAAGTTCCCATATTCTTCTAATTTCTAAAATAAAAGTAATAGAACAGTTTTTATTGATGGTCTGATGTGATCTTGGACCTGCCAAGCATATCACAACTCCATATGTCCTACCATAACAATAGTAACAGGTGTTATTTGCATGCCAGCAAAAATTGCACTTCAGAGTCAGAATTTCAGGCCTCCTCCCTGGATGACTAACAGAAAGTAACTTTTTTTTTTGTGCTATATTTTAGAGAACATCATGATCTTCAGAGCCTGCTGCTGAGGATTGTTTGGTGTGGTTGGCGTAATGAAATGTGTGGTCAAAACTTAATGGGCAGACATGCATTTGGAAGACAATGCACATACGCCTGCCAAGATGCTGCAAAAAAAGCTCATCTTGCTCTATTGCAGGAGGAAGAGGTGTGGTTTCTTTAAGTTGCTTTAGTGTCCTCAAGATTAATTTAATGTGGTTCAATGATGGACCTCAATGTGAAAGTGGAATGACAAGACTCAAATGTAGGATGCTGCAAGCATTACAGTAATGGTTTTGTAGGAGGAAGATTTGTCAATTAAATTTAGCCCTCCTGTGGTGGAGACAAGTCTGTGTAACTCACTAAGCCAAGACTATGGCCAATGTACATGAGCATAGTTTCACTGCTCTGAAGGGTGAGATTGTGGCTTCATTGCCACCCACATGGAAGAGCAGTAATGCGTGCTAATCTGAGGGCTGTACCAGGCTGGGAATTTTCCTGGTGATGTCCTTAACCCAGGCCCCAGGGAGGCAGCAGACTTCCATAAGAGGATGATCTGTCCAGAGTATTCCATTCTCCTCAGAAGGGAGTTTTCTACAACTATAACCTGTCTTTTCTTCCTTATGGAAGTTGCTATGGGGCTGGGGGGAGGAGGGCGTAACAAAAAATGTGTGTGAGGGCACCTGCATTTCAGTGCGTTACAGAACACTGGAGAAAATCAGGCCTACCTATTTTTCTGCTTCCACAGGATATAACTTTACTGATCCAAATGAAAATGCTATCAAACTTTAAAACAGCGAAATATCGTAAGATAATGAAGCACAATATTCATCTGAGGTCACTGTTGCATGGAATAACTAACACCTCTCTGGTGTCATCTTGATGGATCCGTCTGGCAAATTACAACCAGAGAGACACCGAGTGTACAGCAATAGCTATTTAAATGTACTTTGATGAAGCTAAACACAGGGAAGGTTCGCAGAGTTCCCCAACACTGCCAGACATAAACACATTCACTGCATTGTTAATCCCACTAATTTAATGTAAAGCATGAAGGTCTCCATGAGATTTATGCAGAACAGCTGAAATCTATGATTAGTGTTGGCAGCAGAAGAGCAGTTTCAGTCTGTTGGCTAAGGTTAATCTAGTCAAGGTACTAGGGAAATATTTATCCTTGTTGTGATTTAGTTTAAAATACTACCTTTATGTAGGATTGCCTTTAAGATAAAGTGCAGGAGGCTGAACAGAAGCAGGAATTAGCTGCCGACTTTTATCTTAGACTTGTAATTTACAGGTTTAATTTTGCTGCTTCTTGCTTCTATTATTATTTATTTATGTAGCAGTGATAATATTAACAGCCATAACAGCTTCACCTCCAGGTGCTCCAAAGACAACACTGATTCTAAAATCTAAAGATAGGGATCTATTCTCCATCAATGGAGGTGCAATTACGCGAGATGCAACTTCACATATGTATGCAAAGAATGTCTCAGTAGGGTAAGGAAATTGCACTTGGTTCATTGCTGGGAAGAAGGGCAACCTGCCCAACTACAGATTGGATCAGGCACTGGGCTACATCTGTATGAGGAAATGGAAGAAGACAGAGACCATTTTCTCATCCTGAGGTCAAGTGATGTAGCTCATGTATTATCCATTTTGTAAATTTTTTTTCTTGAAAAGAGATCACTGTACCCAAGATGCCTATTGGGAAAGATCTCTGGTGGATACAGTATCTCAGACTTTGCCAAGGTAAAGTCTGGCAGGCTCTGGAAACAGATTGACACTAACTCAACCTGTTTAAAGATCAGACTGTCCATTTCAGTAGAGAAGGGTGCTGCTGAACAAAGCCAGAAAATAAATTAGAATTTTCTAGGGGTGAATCAGAACAGGGAAAAAAAATGTGCAAAGGGTTAAGAAGTTCTCCAATATTTTGTTTCATTTTCTTTGGTCTAAATAGAAATGTTTCATTGTCCTTAAGGGACCCGGGAAACTTCATGTTTTTAATGTCACCATCATTACACACATGTTTTTTATTTTGGCACAGACCTATTTAGAAAACAGTATTATATAGATTGTCTGAATGGCTATTATTTAAAGTTTTTTAAAAATGCTTTTGCTTGCAAAATATTTTGATGATGTAAAAATGATGGATTTTATTGGAATATCTATGATTAGTTCTACTAACTGTCAGCAGAAGGATAATAAGCAGCACCCTTAATATAAATGTAGTTTGCTTTGGGCAGTCATCTATCTGATGTTAATGATGTTGTTAACAGCATTTGTTCCTGTATTTGGAAAGTAACTAACCAGACAGAAAGGTATGCACGCAGTGTAATGGGGTGGATTAGCTGCAAATAACCTTCTCACTTGAGCAGATCATTTAGGGAAGTGATGAATTAGTGTGGACCCTGACACATTACTGCATCTCCTCTGCCCTGGACTGCCCTGCTTGCACAGAAACTGCCGGTAGCTCAGAGGTGTCTAAATAGTGCTCAGGAGCCCAGGTGGACGCTGCATTGCTGGAGCACAGCAGTCAGCCCCTCAATAAGTAGGAAGTGTAATGCAGTCCCAGTAGGACTCCTGCTTGAGCACTGCAGCCAGTCATTTTAATCTTTGCTCTATGGGGAAGTTTACTACCTCTTTGTAGATGAATTTTTTTTTTCCATTAAGGGGTGGAGGGATGAGATGGAAAGCTGTCACTTAGTCAAATAATACATTATGGGAGGATAATTTTGACAGGTGCCTCTTCTATTTTTTTCCCCCTGCTCCTCCCTAATAGCAGCTCTGACAATGTGCCAGGGGATATTGTTTCTGAGGTTGTTGTCTGACAGTGTGCCAGGGGATATTATTTCTGAGGTTCTTGTCAAGGATTGGTGTTTCACAGAGAGAAAAATGTAGCTGCTGTTGGGAAAGAAGAAACATAAGCAGAAAGGAGGCTTCTCTCTATGAAGGTAGGATAGGGTTTAGACTGGCTTTAGTCATAGTATTCAATCTGGAAGCTGGAGCATGAGTCTGGAAACAGGCAAATCAGCTCAGAAGTCTGTTAACCAGAAATAACTGGTTACCTTTTATCATGAAGACCATGGTGTATTTATAGGAAAGAGACATGAAGTGCAAAGAGATGCTCAGAGGTGACTGATGTTCTAAGTGGACACAACCTGCCCTCCAGCTTTTGGTCCCTGGACCAGGCTGACAGCTGTTTCCTCTTGGGCTCAGGCTGAAACCTGCTTAAATTGGTGGGAAAAGATCCCATTGACTCTCCTAAGCAGGCAAGTTCCTCCAGGTAAATGTACTTCATTTCTACAGATGGTTTGAAAGAATACTGAAAGGAAACTTAACTTGCCTCTTGAGAAAGAGAGGTGGGAAAACAGAATACTTAGGTGTGCCATCCATGTGCCAAATGTAGCTGTGTGGTATTGAAAACAGAGCTCTAAACTTCAGCTCTTAGAGGACCTGAGCAGTCCTCCTTGTCATCCTTTTCTTCTCCCCATGGTCTGGCCCCCTCTAACAGCAAAAGAATTTTTTAAGGCCAGACGCTGAAGCAGAACAACTCCCAGGGGCCAGGTCCTGCCATGAACTCCTGAGCTGGGCAGCTGCACTCAACTGACCCTCTAAATGAGGAGGAGCTTTTAGCAGCTCCCAGTCTGGGCACAGGGCGAGGGAGATGACAGCAAAGCCATTTCACTGTGTTTTCTTTGTGACAAGGTATTAACAGTTCTGGCTTGATGTGTTAGGCAGGTCTTTTTCCATTACATAAGCAAAGCAACATTTCTCACTGTTGGCATTCACAGGATGTAGAAATGGTAAAATGTGAAAAAACCCAAACATTTAGACTTTGAAATTATATTTTAGTTTTTATATCTTTTTGTGTTATAGGGCTGAGCTGAGGTGAAAGGGGCGAGTTTCTAGAATTGCCTGAACTGACAGTTACTTTTGTTTTGCAGCAGAAACTAAATGTATTTTTAAATTTTCATTGTTACAGAAACCTGTAGCCACAAACCTCTCCAGGCCTAAGGTGCAGCTAGCAAGCACTGATGCAGTATAATTTTTCTGTGAAAAGAAACCCTGTAGCATCCCATTAAAATCAGAGGCTGCTGAGTTTCCATATGGTATGTTCATGGCACTATTGTGTCCTTGTCATGGCAGCCCTCGGTCTCTTTCCACACATACAAGCAGAGACATAGGACTCCTGCCATAACTTGGTTTTAGTCACTGGCTTCCTCAAAACCTGGATTTAATATCCACACCCAATAGCCCCATTGAGTTGCATTCTGGATAACACAAACTTCAGCACAACTGAAATCCCATTGCCTTTGGAGAAGATAAAAGTCAGAGTTTGTTTCAGCCTGAAAAAAATGTGAAAAGCTAGGCAATGCTTTCTCCTTCCTCTTTCAGGTTTTCATGTTGTTTCTTCATTGAAAATTCATGCTTTCTTTAAAGTGCGTGTGCACTCAAGTACTTGGGAGTCATTCACCAGGAAGTATGTTCTGTATCACGGTGCAAACTCCTAGCTCGTGATCTTTCTCATCCGGCTAAGGAAGTTTAAAGGGGAGAATGACATAGTTTTACTCATAAGTATTGCAGTTTTGGGATTTATGACAGGCTTAGCTGCTTTTTGTCTCCCTTGTGTTCCTTCACTAAGCTCTGGATAGCTTGAATTAAGTGCCCTCTTGTCCTTTTTCTTCAGGCACTGGAGGCAGCACGCTGTGATGTCATGGGTGAGATTTGAAGGTGGAGTGCTCTTTTCTGTGCTTGTATTTCTTTTAGTGAAGGTTGAAATGTTGTAAATTGCTAACGTCTGTGTTGTATGCCCTCTACACATTTATAATCTGATTATTTTTTTCCCCTCAGTTCAGCTCATCAGAGTTACTTTGGCAGAAATGAGAGTTTTCAATATGTCTTAAAATACCTCCCCTAGAAAGTAGTTAACCTCAGGTCTGCCTGCTCACCGTTCAGGGCCGAGGATTGTGCCGATGTTTCTGCTTGCATACTCATTTTGAACCCATCCCATTACCTGCCTCACAAAGTGGGAGAGCAGGATGTATTCAGCAGAGCCATTATGGGAACCACCTTCTGCAAGTCTGTAAATAAGTTGCCGTTGTTGTGCAGAGAGTTCATGCTGGGGGAGGCTGAGATCTGCATCTGATCTTATCTTTTGAATTTATTAAGCTTTCATGAGCAGACACTTGCACCCAATTTTCACTTGTCTGTTGGGAGGTGGAGACCAGTCTAAGAGTTTGGCCAAAGGATGATCTAAAGCTCATCAAATCTCACTGGTATGATCTGGCATAGCTCTGAATTAATGCATGAGGTAAAGAAACAAATGTGTGTCTTCAGGGTTATCAAACAACTGTCATATTTCACCATAGTTGTGTGACATTTTCCTGAACTGCCCTTGAAAAGCTTTTGGGATCCCTCTCAATGGGAGAGCTGTAAAAATAGCCCATTTAGTTGAATCATTGTTTTTCCTGAGGGAATCATCCATGCAAATTCCAGGCAACAACATCGATTTTGAGATTTAAGCTTCTTTTCAAAATTTTCTTTGTCATTTAAACTGGAATACCCTTTTGTCCTATTTCACTGTAATCCGTGAACTAGGTGAGCTGAGCATTGGGAAGAGTGTTGTATATGCTTGTCTCACTGCCATTCTTCCCTACATGCTGACAGCTGCTGCCCAAGAGGCAGCACTGAGCCGGTCGGACCCTGCTCCAAACCCCTGCAGCTGTTCTCCCCTCACCTTTTCATGCCGGTGGGACCTGCCTTTGCTGGCTCATAAGAAAAGCCTCATAAAATATTACTGTGGTGCTGTAGTCTGTGTCACAGCAGAGCACCGTGCAGCCAGGCATTGGGAAACAAGCTTGGTCTGAGGGGCAGCCCTGGCCAGCTGTTAACCTTGCGGTCGCTGGCACTGGGGAAAATCTTTTCCCTTCAAGGAGCTGGTGGCAAAATTTGGCACTAATGGAGCTCTTTGATTTATAAGCCCCATAGAATGCCAGAGGCAGAATGTCCCAGGTAAATCATCCGTCTGTTGTGTTTACAGGGCTTGTTAAAAGACACAGATTGAAGTGTTGTGCTCCCTCCCAGAGCAACTGTGTTGCATGGGAAATGCAGGTGCTTTGTTTTCTGCACTTGTTTGTCATTTTGTTCCTGGGAATTAATCCTTATCAACAACCAGTTGTAATAGAGGCCATTTCTCAAGAGGGCTTCTGCCATTCTCACCGATAGGTTTACTGTTAATCAATATTTGAACCTCCAGGGCTGCAAAATCTGGTACTGCATCCTAGTTTCATCTTCTTTAATGGATGGATTTTTTCTGTGTCAGCTGTGGATCTAAGTTTTCAAGTGACCGTTTGTGGCAATTGGTGTTATTCAATCAATGGTCTACAGCCCACAGGTGGTCCATAAAGCACCAAAAGGTGATCTGTGTAGCAGTGGGAGTTGGAAGGGAAAATCAAAGCAATCCTGAAGGCGTACACACAGTGACGCTCTGCCGGCAGCAGCAAGCGGGGATGTGCCAGCTGCACACAGAACCATCCCATAGGCACAGATCAATGGTGTACAGCATTGCCTGTGGATTTCCTTTCCCCAAAAGTGTCATTAGCTCTTTGCTTATTAGAGAAGCTTGAGAAAAAAAGTGCTGTTAGTGCTGTATTGGACTTCTGAACAGTTTATTTTTACCAGTGTGACTCTGTCAGTGTGGGTAGGACAGTTTTACATAGTTGCCCATCAGGTTTGGAGTGAACTGATCTGGAGGCTGGACGTGGATAATTCTGGCTCTTGCTTGATGTGTTGAGGGAAGATACCTAGCAGAGAGGTCTGTGGGTAGGCAGCTAGGTCAGCTTGCAGTGGGTGTGGTACAGCTGTGAATCATTTGCCTGGCAAAACCACAACCTCCTTGGTTGCACAGGCAGTCCCTAAAGTATATTGGACACCCCAGCTTGTTTCCTAGTATTAAGGTGTACTTTGTCTTTTGTCTCTTAATTTTCACCCTTACTTTCACTCTAGTCACTGCATTTTAAGCTTTTCTTCACAACTGGGAAGACTGGAAACTCTCTTGCCCCTCTGTTCTTTTTTTTCTTTCTTTTTTATGTTATGAAAGGTGAGACTTTTACATAATCACAGGACTCCAAGAACATGAGCCTTTGGAGCAAACAAACAGAAAACCACATTTCTCTTTTGTATATCCATGAGTGTCTTACTAAAATGTGAGCACTGCCACAGCTATGACTGTGAGGCTTACTCTCTACTGACAGTTTCATTACTGAGAAGAACAAGATTTTTCACTTGAAATATAAGGAAAAATACCTCTGAAAGACTCTCTGCTGGAATTTGAACTTGGCTCCTATGTGCAAAGCAGTATGAGTAAGATCAGGACATCTAGAAGTACAGTTTGTTCCGCTCCTCAAAACATATTTGATGTAGAAAGCTGTAAACTGCTGTATTTCGTTAACTTTGAATTAACATCAACAAGAATTCCCATTCCAAAAAAATATTATATAATACAGCTTAATTTGTGAGAGGTTGATTAACGGTTGCATTATACTTGTAGAAAACAAGATCTTATGCATAAAAAGTTCAAAACTAGAGGTATAGGAAAAGCAAAGCTTTGAGGACAACTGGGATAAGCAAATTTTTTGCCCTTTTCAGCCTGATAAGCTCCCAATAGAAATAATTTTACAGATCTTTAATGGATTAACCCCAACCATTACCTGAGCCCCACACAGCTGGTTACTCTTTCCCCATGGGATGGGGGAGAGAATTGGAAGATTAAAAGTGAGAAAACTCATGGGTTGAGATAAAGAGAGTTTAATGGGTAAAGCAGAAGCCACCCACACTTTTGCAAGTGGAACAAGGGGTTCTTTCACCCTTCCCATGGGCAGGGAGGCGTTCAGCCATCCCCAGGACAGCTGGGCTCCATCACACGTAATGATGATTGGGAATACAAACTCCATCACTCTGAACATCCCCCTGTGCTTCTTCCCCCAGCTCTGTGTGCTGAGCATGATGCCATGGGATGGGATAACTCTGTGGTCAGCTGGGGTCAGCTGTCCCCACTGTGTCCCCTCCCATCTTCCCATGCCCTCCAGTCTCCTCACTGGTGGGATACAGAGCACAAAAAGCCTTGACTCTGTGCAAGCACTGCTTGGCAATAACTGAAATATCTATGTATAATCAACACTGTTTCCAGCACAAATCCAAAACACAGCCCCATACAAGCTACTGTGAAGAAAATTACTGCACTTCAGCCAAAACCAGCACAAGATCACATGTTTTGAAGGGTGGTTTTTCAAGGAAGTAACTGGGATTGTGAGAGATCATTTCAGTAAAATTGTTCATCTTCAGAGGCAAGCAATAACAGCAATGAAATGCAAAGAATGTTTTAGGAAGGGAGATATATGTGGTCTTTTGCATTCATGACTGGGTGGAAAATAAGGCTTATTGTATATAGAAGAGAATTTTCCCAAGTTACAGTTTTTAAGGTGAAATGAAATAAACATGGTATGGTTTTAAAGGATTGTACCTTAGAAATGTTCCAAAATATTTTTTATTTAATATAGTTCTAATAAAAAAAAAATTGAATTATGAGTTTAGTAAAACAAGAATACACTGAATTTGAGGTTCTACATCATCTATAATAACATTTGGAAAAAAAAGTTGGAATGCTTGCATTTGAGGAAAAAAAACTGAGTGGAGGTGAACCCCTAATCTCTTTAACACATCCTTCAACTGTCAAAATGAATTGTAGGTCTACTTTAATGGGCTTATTCCAATTTGTGCATGCAATTGTATTGTGTAGGTAAATGGTGCCAATTTTTGAACTGCAGAAGCATTTAAAACTGGTACAACTTTTTGTGATGAAATTTTATGCTTACAAAATGCAGGACCTCTTTTACAAATATGGCTCTCCTATGGGATTATTTTTTTGTGTGTTCTCTCTTTGATTTTCATGTTTTACAAAACTGTTAGCTTCAAATTCCAATCCTAGCTGAGTTACTCAAGTGTTCTCAAGATTGCAGAAAGTCCGTGATATTCCTGGGCCAGTGTTACAGATAAGGGTGTAAAGATGAATTGAAAATGCTTCAGGCAGGAATACAGCCTTGATGTTTTTCTGAAGGTTTGTCTTTGAAATCTCTCGATTGTTCTTCATCCATGAGAGAATTTCCTCTTGTTAAGTTACAATTCTGAATAGGGCTATTAATTTTGGCTTGTTGTTGCAGGCAATTAATCAAATAGGTAAGGAAAGAAATTAAATTATTATTGTTTGCGTGCTTTAACTCTCTCGGGTGCAAACACAGTCAAAATGCTGATTCTCCTGTGTACTGACTCAGGCTTTTATCTCTTCCTGTTCATTGCTTGAGTTTTCTGTTGGGTATCTATATATGCATGGTCCTGTTCTTCTTCCCAGGCTTTGGAGAACTTCAGTGGCTTGTGTCTTATCATTTCCTACTTCCATGAATGCTCCAAAGGCTAAATTGAGCCCCATCCTTCACTGTGCTGATGAGACTCTGACTATTTTAGGGGTTGATGGAGTATTACAGTGCACAGGAATGGCCTGAGTTGGGAGAAAGTGTGCAGCATCTTCAGTATTATGCCCATCTACAACCTGCTTTTGTAACTCTGTGTATACACCCTCCCACTCTGCTGAGGTGCTCTGTGTACAGAGCTGAGGTGCTCTGTGTGCTGCTGTCCCCCTCGTCTCCCTTCATAAGAGATGCAGCACCTAGAAGAAAACTTGACCAATCAATTTAAATAATTTTTAGTAATTTTTGAGACTGAGAATTGTGAAGAGGGGTGGCAGTTCACAGCCTTTGTTCAGAGTGCAGCATTCACCTCTTGTTGCTTAATGTCTCACCAAGGCTCTTTGTCCTTCCAGGTTTTCACAGGGAACAGCAACGCTGACAGTGTGGTTCACCACAAACTGCTGCACTCCATGAAAGCTCGATTCTTGCGCTTCATCCCTCTGAAGTGGAATGTTGGTGGGCGGATAGGACTGAGAGTTGAGGTCTTTGGCTGCTCTTACAGTAAGTGGCTGCATCTTAACCCACATTTTATCAAAGAGCTTTTACTTGGTGCTGGCGGTGCTGTGGAATGAGTCCAGTAAAAGCTTTATGAGTTAAAATGTAATGTGAAATACATTGCCATTGTTTATTTTTTTCAGTAGTTGTTCTTGCCTTGCTGCCCATCTCACTCCGCTGGTGAAGCCTCCTCAGAGCTGAGTCCAACACAGAGCAATTTGCTGCTTCTTGGAGTGCCAGGCAGTCAGATGCTGCAAAACTTCCTGCCCACTGGAGGCCACAAAGCTAACTGGGATCTTTGTAGGGCTATATTTGCCTAAACAGTTAATTTCTGGGTTTAAGGCAAGTTACCTAGTTGTGAAGTGCCATGGATTTTGCAGCTGTGCTTGTAATTGAGGCTGATGACTTTATAGCTCCAGAGTGCAGAGAACTTGTCTGCTGATATAACTGCTTTTACATGACTGCTTTCTTTGGCCACTCTTAACACCTGATGGTCTTTGAAGATACGGTCTGTAGTGTTTTGGGCATTGGAGCAGCCTATAAATGTTTCTGGCTTGGGGTGTTTTGGCGATATATCTTGGTGTGTAGTGCTGCAGATGCATGACCTATGACCGTGGCAGACTGAATGTAAGGCGAAAGGACTGATGCTGCTCCCTTGCAGAAGACAGAAGTCCACTCACGAGGAAATACAAGTCCAGTATTTGTTTCTCAGGTGACTTTGTGTTCATTTTTGTGACTTGAAATGCTGCTGGAAATGAGAGAGATTTTTGTTTCGGAGAGTTCGGGGGATTAACAGCATTTTGCCAGTAAATTCGGCGTGGTGTGGCACAAGTCACCATCACGTGACACCACTGGACTGGTACATCTCCCCATTTAGCTTAGGTCCTTATCTGTTCCTCCCAAGCACAGATAAGGGGTTGTAACAGAATAAGCATAAAAACTCTTTTGGAGACAAGTCAAATTCATCTATGCTAAATCAAAGAGAGAAGTTTATTAAACTTTTAGATTCACATGTTCCCACTGAACAGAGACACAGGACTCTTTGGGGCCTTGTCACTGCACATGGATCTTAGGACTGCTTCACATGGTTTCACAGGAAGATTCTTACGGTCTCTGTGTAGCTCTATCACATCTATTCAGCTTCTTTTAGATGCTGTGCACTGACATACAACAGCCTGTCTGGATGCACAGTCATTAAGGCAAGAGACTTTTTCCAGGTTTATCAGTGAACATGTAAACTGAAACCTGAAATTCAAAATCAGCTGCTTTTGGTGACATAATTCTGAAACAGCCAGCTAATTTGTTTTCGACAACTTTCTTCTATTAATGATGCCCAAACCTCTGCAGTGAAGAGGTCCAAACAGATATGTAACAAATAGAACTTGAACTTTGGGTAGGTTGAAACTTTTGTGGCTGGTTTTTCTTTTTTTTGGTGCTAGTCCATGTGATGTACTGCATGAGCACTACTTTCATGTCAGACTGTGGTTGGTTGTATTTTCTGCGATAGAAAGAAGATTTCAGTGTCACTTGCAGGCTGAGTTGCCGTGTGCTATCATCTAAGTCTTCATCTTTGTCCTGTACCCTGCAGTTACAGGAAATAAAATTGCTTGTGCAGAATTAAGGTACGAGATTAAAGCGAGCCAGAAAAGAAATAAAGGGATTCATAAAACTTTTACAGGGTGTTGAAATATTCATTCCATTTATATAAATGTGCCATTCACATTTCTCTCTGGCAAATTGCATATGCCAAGCAATACCTGTCTACAAGTTGTGCTTATATAGTTTCACTGTCTTGGTTACTCCTAACCCAGACACACCAGCACTGTACAAAAGATGTTTGATCATTTATGAAATGTCATCTTTAGTGTTATACTGACAGAGTATCTGCTGCAGGTCCTGAGCTGGTGTACTCCTACATAACTGCATTTTGTAAAGTTGATAGCACACAGACTCATCCACCGTGTTCAACTGTAGCACAAGAAATATATTAATAATCTGGAAATAAATGTTTAAAATTACAAAGCTTGAGTTTCTAGAGACAGGCTATTGAACAAGCCAGGAAGGAGACTGAAGTAGAAGAAGAAGTGTATTGAATGTACATCATCTTCATGCAAGTGTCTGTATGTATATGAAAGAAGGGATGTGATGTTGGGAGTAGAAACAGCATCAGCTGAAACAAACGCATCTGTGAGAGCCACCTATGGCTTCCCTGCTGCCTTTTTAGGTGAATGTGACAGTCTTGTGGCAGCAGAAGGCTCTGTTATCTCATTTCTGGAGTATGACTGTCCTGTGCAGCATTCTCTGCTCAAGAAGTCCCTGTGCTAACTTTTATTAGCACAATCCTGTGCTAACTTTTGCAAGTGCAGCTTTCAGTGATGACTGCTTAGTAGGGGGCACATGGAAGACATCAGGTGTTGTAGGTCACCTCCCAGGTGACACTCTGCCAGGACACAGCAACAAAACATACCAAGGAATCCTGCTGTGTGCATTGGATGCCAAAGTGGGTGACTCAGCCTGTGGTGGTACTGTGCTGCTGAATGGCACTTGCTGTTGTTTATTGCTTCTGCTAGAAATAATTTACTATGGGTTTAGTCCTCAAATCTCCTTGTCAAACAAAAGAGCTTTCTTTTTTGTCTTTTTTGTCCTTCTTCCCTTTTTCTTTTCACCCTCTCTTTGGCTGCTGGTTGGCGTTGTTTCTTTGGAAAAATAAAAACATGTTTTGAACAGTAAAGCTATTTCAGATTGAGTGTGCCTGATCCTATCCCATACACATCTAATTTTCTATGAATAAAGGACTCCAAGGCCATTATATAAGATGAAATTCACACATAGCCTGCTAATTGTTTACTTTCTTCTAGTATGTATTTAAATGAAAATGAATTACATTTATTTGAGATTCCTGTAAGGATCTCATCTGTTATCCTCAAAATAGGTACTGAAATAGGAAGGAGATGATGATCTGAAAACATACATTAATGTTTCCTGTTCAGATAAGGGTTGATGATGAGTTCTGTGGAAAGTTCCATGCAGAAATACGTGTAAGCTCTTGCTGTCCCTTTGCAGCAGTGGCTCCAGCACTGCATTTGTAACAGATAAGCAGAGCTGCAGCAGAGGACATGCTCAGACAAATGGCAAACCAATTGCTTTTGACGCTGGAGGTGGCAAGGGGCGACAAGTGTATCTTTATATTTGGGAAAAGTCTTGTTAGCTTAGTACAAGAAAAAAAAAGTGCTGACACAATTGCTTTTATAGGATAAGATTTATAGCTGCATTGAAGATGCTGATCATATTCTATAACTGGTTAACAGCCAAAAGTGCATCAGCAGAATTGGGTGTATGTGCAGTTAACAGGCTGGGATACCACAGGAGAAACAATGATAGGGTGTGAGACAGCATGTCTTCTGAGAGCAGAATTCTTTGTTTGCAGTTCAGGACTCTGATTTCTCATATTTTGCTGTCATTGCTTCGGGGAATATGATCTGATATTGTGCTTTGTTATTAAATGATATTTTTACTGGATGCTTTTTTCTGTCTTTTTTTTTCCCCCCCACCTTCCTTCATCCTCTCCTTTGTCTTCCTATGAGATAGAGAAGAACTCATTGCAGAGAACTGCTCAATGTCTGATGGTCACTGACCAGTAGTGTTTGTAATCAAATGCACAAAGTAAACACCCAAATGATTGCTTACCCAAATGAAGCACAGATTTGTGATAGGGACAAAGCTGCATGGCAGAACAGTCACCTCTGACGTGATCATCCACATTCACCCCTTGGGTTGCGTGTCTTAGAGGGAGGTGGGCACGGCTTTAGGGTCATTCAAGACAGTAAACTGTGACTGGCCAGGGGACACATCTGTTCAGACCAGGAGTCGTCCTCTTCTGCCAGGAGTGAAAGATTCTGTTCACTGGTGCAAGTGCAATACTGAAAGTTCCTGTCTCACGTGGCGACTGTTCCTAGAGTTACTCCTGTTTTAGAATATCTTTGCTAAGTAAGTGTTCCCTTTTCCCAAAATCACTAGGAGGGAGGACTGTCTTCTTAAGTATGGCTGTATATCCTCTCTGCTGCTGGGAGCAGATTGCTGCATGAGTAAACTCTGTGCTCTCGTACTGCTGCCAGCCTGTCAACAGCCTTGTTGATGAGGACAGTGTAGAAAAGAGCCCAGAATGAGGAAAGTCTGTCTTCAGGGAGCGTTAAGAGCACCAGCAGGCAGTGCAGAATGAAATCACATGTTGTGTTTTAGTTTGTTATTACTACAGAGACTTGAAACATTTTGGATCCTCATTCTCTTGCTGCAGGAGGGCTACGGACATACGTGGACTAAATAAACACTAAGCAAACACTAAGCAGGTTTTCTGGAGTGGCTGTTTTTAACAGGAACCAACGATTTGTTGTCATGCAAACTGCCACTAATGACTTTTGGCTGCCAGCGTTAGCATTTATTTGACATATTCCCGTTTCATTCAGGGCTATTTATTGGCCAGTGTGCTCACGACTGATAATTAGTGGAGCAGAACTTTTCAGAAACAGGTTTTCCTTTGTGATATACTCTGTAAATGTCAGTAGCAGAGCTCTTCAAGAAATCATGTTATGCTGTGGCTTAGTGAAGAGTTAAGAACAACAACTGAAGTGTGAATTTAGACTGGCTGGAGCCTTGGATCTTAGGAAAAAGATGAAAAAAGGGCCGCTTTTGCGGCAACATTGAATCAGTGCACCCTTGTTCTTACAGTACCTTTGGTTTTAAGAGCTAGGAGGAAAATCAACTTTAGGTGCAAAATGCTCTGGAAATCAAAGACTGTAAATTCTTTATAAGCTATTTCCTAATTCCTGCCCGTGTTGAAATGATACCATTTTTACAAGACACTTTTGATTTACTTTAAACAAATTGTAGTATTTAATGTAGTCAGGGGAAATTCACAAGAACTAAACTACCAATTTAATTCCCTTTATAGAAACTGGCAGTCAAGGTGTCAATAGAGAGAAGTCAGCAATGCTGAAAGACCTGTTTCTTAACACCTAATTCAGAAGTGAAAAACAGTAAAAACAGATGGCAGGAATACTTATGTATTTGTGATAATTCCTAAACTAGCAACTGTTCTACAGATGATGGGAAACAGCATTTTGTAATTCTGACATTGCAGATAAGAAGTTGGTCTTAGTTTATTCAGGAGTGAATTTTCCTCAGGATTGCATTTCTTTGTAGTTTTATTCTCATTAAAAAAAAAAATCGGTTGCATTCTGGTTTGGAATGAAGTTGGTTTTGGAGTTACAGAATTTTGCATCAAATTTAAATGTTGTGCTCCCTGCAAGTTTGTAAGCATGCCATCAAACTTCTGTACAAACTGTCATACTGACAGGCAGTTTTCATGGCAGTTTCCATGGTAACAAATCGTTAACAGCTGTTTTATTTTCTGAGCTTTTAATAGTTTTTAACTGCAAACCTCTTTAAATTTTTCACTTAAAAAAAAAGTTAAAACACTTGCCCCCCACCAGTTCCTATTATTTTTGGTTTTTTAAAGAGGAGCAGATGAAACTATTGTTAATGCTTAAAAGGATAGAAGACCTCTCAATGGAGCTTAGGTGACTTAAATTACTGACTTGAATCACAATGCAGTTTCTGACTGGATTTCTTGATCATATGAACCTCTCAGTTATTTTTCAGAAGAAAATAGAAAACTGATAGCTTTAGGTTATCATTAAAATGTGTGGTTTGCAAACAAAGATTTCGCTGCTCTTTCTTCTTGGGTGCTAGGAAGGTGTTACTTGTCTTGTGCATGTATCCCAGTAGTTATGTAGCTTAGTAAACCTCTGTTCAGATTCTTCATTGTCTGGTGTCCTTAATTAATATTTTTCTTAACAACAGGAGATACCAACTGACAAAATTGATATTTTATACATAAATTGTGTCAAATTGCAGTTGGATAGAAATTGGGATTGAATTAATGTATGTCAGCCAGATGTTTGTATGCAACATATTAGTTAAAGGTATTTAAAGCTACCTGAAATATTCTGGTTATATATACATTTAAAAATTTGTTTTAAAATACATTTTGCTTAAAAGACCACTTTATAAAGCAAAGAGAGTACTGCAGGCTGCTGCTGCCAAACGAAATATTAATTGCAACTGAGGAACAGAAAGCTTGTTTCCTACCAGAATGACTGGGTTTTTAGAGGATGGCTGAAGGGGAAAATATGTTTCTAATAGGATTTTCAAAGGTGTATAATCAGTTTAGATGCCCAGTTCCCATGAAATCTCTTCAAAAGCTTTTTGAATTGATACTTGGCTATACCTGCCAGCCTAGTCAATTTGCATGCAGAAACATGGCTGATAAATGCTCATCACAAGCAAGCAGCCAGCCCTCGGAGGCTGAGGGGATGCTTATTTGAATGCAGAGGTGGATGCAGGCATGGCTGACATGCAGGAACAGCTCAACAGACACTTGTGAAGCTACAAAAGAGGAGTGAGTACTGAAGTGTTCAAAGTAATGAATAACATCCTGAATGCATTTGAGATGAACAGCAAATGTGGCAAGGGATGTTCTGGAGATCTGAATACGATGGAAGGCACCTGTTCTGTTCCCAGAAGTTAAGTGAGAGGGAAGTGTTGTATGAGGAAGGCAAGTGCAGAGGAGTTCTGGTTTTATCCTCGTGTTCCCTTTCCCCAGCAGTGGGAGAGGATTGGAAATGGATGAAATGTGGTTGCCCAAATGACCTGGACATCCTGTGGATGTACACTCAGGACAAAACCTGACTCCAAATTGTATTTGAAAAGATCCTGAAAAAGATACAGTCCCTCTCCTGATGCTACCCCTCCTTGTCATTTTGTCATTTTCTTTCTTCCAGAGTCAGATATTGCAGACTTCGATGGCAGAAGTTCACTTCTCTACAGGTTCAATCAGAAGCTTATGAGTACATTCAAAGATGTAGTTTCCTTGAAGTTCAAGAGCATGCAGGGGGATGGAGTCTTATTCCATGGAGAAGGACAGCGTGGAGACTACATAACCTTGGAACTGCAGAAAGGGAAGCTCTCCTTGCACCTCAACCTGGGTAAGGGTAATTAGGATTACTGGTTAGCATATAAATCTATTATTTACATTAGACAGTATCTGGAAACTCTAGCTGGTATCAACAGAACATGCTGTGTTCTGTTGTCATGCAGGACATGGTAAGTGAGCCAAGAAGAGACCTTGGCTCCTCTAACTAGCGCTGAGCAAGGCAGAACTGCTCAAGTTCTGATTCTTCATGTACCTTCTTCTTTTTTGCATATGTGTGGAGGATTTTTGTATTATTTTTAAGAACAGCATTCTCAGGAAGTGGTCTTTGGACTGCAGAAAAGGTTTATTTTTGGATTGTGTCTAATTTTTTTCCGTTCACTCAGTGATTCAGAGCTGAGCTGAGAATACAGAATTTCAGTGATAACATTCTGGTCAAAACATTGTGCACACTGCTATACATTTCCTTCTTGAAAACTGTGACTATTCCTTCTTGAATATCTGTAAGGCCATTGCTGTACAATCATACTGGATCAGAGCATCAGAGGAAAGGCTGGCTTAATTTCTTTCTGTACAAGGATGCTTGGTTTTTTTCCCCGATGGATGCAGTGAAGCACTTTGATAATGGTAGGAACTACTGCAGTAGGAGTGATCATACCCCCTCTCCCAGCCTTACTGCAAAATCTTCACTGGCTTCGTCTGTGGGTGTCCCATGGTACTGGCCTCAGCAGTCTCTGCTGACTCGTGCTTCTCATACTGAGGGGTGTGAGTTGGGCATTTTTCCCCTTGTGCTTAATTATGTTTGTTTTAAAAATCAGTAACTATTTTCCACAGCTGTTGGACTTCATTTTTACATAAGCTCATTAATTGTTTAGTCTCCAAGTTGTGCTTTCTTTTTTTCCTTCTTTCTTTTTCAGCAAAGATTAGAAATGATAATGCATCATTTTTCTAATTTGGGATTTAGATGTTACTTGGACCAAAAAACTACATTCTGAAGCTCTGAATGGGGGAATCTACCCCACTGAATTGTCCTCTTACAAATGTTTTGTGCTAGGATAAAAATATTGTACAGTTAATTATATATGTAACTTCTTCCAGAGGAGATACTGTTGTGAATGTGTATTCTGAGATGACTTGGGTTTTTTCTTCAACTGTAGCCCCAAATGTACAACGTTTTAGCTATTTCAGGTCCTCTTTGTGCATTCTTATGTCATGGGCAAGGGTTTTGATGTCTCCTCTCGAATCTGCTTGCACCTTGCCTGGCAGTTTTGAAGCATGTGTTCTCTCCATTCTGTGGGAATGTGAAAAAGGATACACATTCCCTTTCAGTGAGAGGCTCTGAAGTGCAGCTAGCTGGAAAACAGAGGAGTGCTTGAAATTAGTGGGTTAGGGCCTAAATATTTCTATGATTTGTGATATATACTTTCGAAGATCTAGGCCAGGTTTAAGAATTTTTACGAGCTGAACAAAACACTTTTAGTGCTTCACTGGCTTGTGCCTGTTTTTCTTCCCGTGAAAATGGACAGACACAATTTTCTTGTTAAAATGCAGGAAGCACAGAGCTGACAGTGAAGTGTCAGGAGTGGTCTGTTTATGTGACTAGACAGAAGATTTTGGTGCTACCTGAAGGAAGTTCTTAAGCCACCAGGACCAAAAAGGCCTGGCAGAACCAAGGGTACAGATAAAGTAGTAATGCCCTGCCTGCTGCAATGTGTGGGTGCAGCATCAGTAACACCTCCTGGTTCATCACAAGGATTTCACAGGGGAAAAATGTATGCAGGGCTATACACACATATATGTGAATAAGAGACCCAGGGAATCTAAGGCAGTCTTTGAAAAGCATCTGTTTCCGAGAGCCCTGGCTTGCATCCTGGAGCTCTGCTCTCTGCCTCCCTGGAGTCCCCATGCTCCGGTTAAGAGTTTGGAGGTAACTCTGGTGTCTTCTGCCTGTCTGTGCCACTCCAGGGGACTCCAACCTGCACTTCAGTAACAGCCACACGTCTGTCACCTTGGGCAGCCTCCTGGATGACCAGCACTGGCACTCGGTTCTCATAGAACGCTTCAACAAGCAAGTGAACTTCACAGTGGACAAGCACACCCAGCACTTCCGAACAAAGGGGGATTCGGATCACTTGGATATTGATTATGAGGTGTGTGAAGCCCTTTAGGTTATAACCTGGGAGTTGAGGTATGAATTGTTATGAAATGAATATGATGGAAAACAACCACCCTATGAGCTGTTTCTTTCCAGCAAAGATCTTTAGTTAGTATTTCCTTCCCAGAGAGCTCCTTTCATACTTTACCAGCATAAACTATGTCAGTGTAACTCCATATATGCCAGCATCAGAAAGTGGCCAGTCTCTGTGCAGATATGCATTGCTTTATGCTTGCACTTCAAAGTATGGCAGACTTTGAATAAATGAAAAGTCATAGCCTGGGTTCTAGCCAAATGTTCAGGGAGCAGCTGTGTCATCATCTCCAATGTGATTTTACAGGCATCACTGTGCACCATCCCTGCACTGAACTGAGCACGATCGTGGGGATTCCAGCCTTGAGTTGTCCCTCTTGCTCGAATTACAGCCACCTCCAGCCACCTCTTGCTCGAATTACAGCTCTCCACATAGAGATGAGCAGGTGAAAATCATTGTCTTCCCACTAGGAATGGAAGACCTCCAGAATGCAACGAAGTTGTAGCAAGGTGGGGGTCGGTCTCTTCTCCCAGGTAGCAAATGACAAGATGAGAGGAAATGGCCTCAAGTTGTGGCAGAGGAGGTTTAGATTGGATAGTAGGAAAATATTCCTTACTGAAAGGGTGGTCACACATTGAAATAGGCTGCCCAGGGAAGTGGTGGAATCATCATCCCTGGAAGTATCCAAAGGTATAATGAAGTGGCACCTGGGGAATACGAACACATGATGCTGGGTTGGACTCGATCTTAAGAGTTTTTTTCAGTCTTAGTATTTTTGTGATTCTATGACTCTCAGGACCACCAGCTCTGACCCAGATCCCTTCACAGCTGGGGATGTTGCAGAGCATCCTGATCTAGGGAGCCAGAGCAGCTTACCAAGGAAGGACTGAGCAGAGGAAATATCCTGCCTGCCCATAAACCCCGAGGCTGGTGTGCTCCCCGTGATGAGGCCAAGGTGTGGCAGAGTGCAGTTTATGTCATTCCAGCAGTTCAGTGTTTATGGACGATATTTGTTAAAAAAACACCTTAAAAACCCCTTTATATCATCATATCTGTATGCAAGGCAGTTCCTCATCTGTCCCCCCATCAATGCACACCTGCGTGCAAATTACCCATGTTCGTTTTTATCCCCTTGTGCTTGTCTGCCAAGCCTTTCTCGCCCACGAGGCTCAGGGTCATGCTTGCACAGAGCCATCACCCTGTCTGGATGTGTTGAGCTGGCACGGTTCACTGCTTCAGAGACCACAAGTTTCCCCTTTGCACTTTGAATTCATTTCTCTGGAAAGGATCATTCTCCAACACACCCAAGGGAAAAAAGCAGACAGCTCAGTAGTGGCAGGTGCCTGCTCTCTCCTCCTCTCATCTTCCAGATGAAATTCCTTTCTTTTCATTTCACAAAGCAGGGTGGAGAGAGTGGTACCTGTCCCCTGGCACTGTTGTACCAAATCATGAGCACATTTAGTAGGGACAGCACTTGAAGCAGTGGGATTCTGCAACAGCTTTAGACTGAACTATCAGGGGCAAAACTGTAACGGCTTTTAAGGTGGAGTTGAGAAAAGCCAAATAATTGAGTCATCAGCTTTTCTAATATCAAAATAATGAAATTTCTTGCTTCCTGCTTGGTGCCGATTAGGGGAAACTCAGGCTCCAATTTAATTTGCAGAACATTTTTCCAGATGTTCCAAAATAGGGAACGTGGTAGAAAAAATCTTCAGGTGTTGTTAATCAGCATCACCACAAACCTCTGTGGCACTCAGACCTTGTCCCTTGAGCTTAGTTTTTCACAGTGTGTTTTTTCTCCATTTGCACTGTGACAATCTTTCAGTCAAACACTGCAGCAATGCAGTCTACTGAAAGTTTATCTCAGCACACTTTAGGGATTAAAGGCCTTACTGAGGGTAATAAAATCATTACTTTTGTAATTAAAATTATTACCAATCATAAAGGAAACTGTTTTCTCAATAAGGCATTGGTGTAATTGATATTGATTTTTCTTCTGGTTTTGAAACCCCAGTACAGAGTCCCTAAGCAGGAGACTTGAAGAATAGAACATGAAAAAAGGAAAGTCTGGTGTTTTAGAAAGAACTAATGATTCTCACTGGAAAAAAAACATTGCTGCCAGATAAGCCCTCATGCCAATAACAAACCTGCAAGTGACGTAAAGTAGCAGTCTGTTCACTCTTTATTTCTCTGAAGTGATCAATTAAAACAACTGAGGTGCAAGTTCATTAAGAACTTGTTTTCAAATATGTGTTTCCAAGGTTGCCCAGGGAGGTTTCATTTGCGTATGTATCCCAGCTTGTTAGGTGGATTGGGAGGAAAGATAACCCCCACATTGCCCTTTATTTTTGTAATAATGAACTGAGGTAAGGCTTTGGGAGTTGTGGCAGGGGAATAAGGCTGACCAGGTTCCAGCAGCTGTCAGCGTGTAAGCAGTGCCACATAGCAGTGCATGCTCTTGCTGCAGTGGATGCAGCAGGATTGCAGCACAGCTCCTGATCAAACGTGGTGGCTGCAGGATCCCCACCTGCATTATATCCCTTGTGGTGCTGCTGGCTGTGATGGGATATATGAGTGAAACTTTAGTGGTACCACCAGTAAGGCTTTGCCAGAAAGGTCAGTAAAGTTAATTAGAAATGAGCTGTGACATTTGGAAAATGAAGGTATGATTATCAGAATTTTTTGGAGTTGTGGAGTTTTTTCTTTTTTTTTCTCTTTTTCTCGTCTTTTTTTTTTTCTCTCTCTCTCTTTTCTTCAGAATCTAAACAATTATGTATTTTGGAAGCTTATTTTGTTATGCTCTTTGTCCTCCTGGGGCTTTCAGCCCTCCAGTTGAGTGAGGAACTGTAACCTGCACAGTGCTAACATCTGCCAGTACTTAGACAGCAGCACAGCAGAAGTTTTGTGCACGTGTGTAGCCTGCAGAATTTCTCCATTACAAAGCTTAGCCCCAAATGCCACTTGCGACTGTTGTAAAGACCAAAGCACAGTGAAATTGCAAGGTGCAAATGGGGTATTTTAGGTATGTGATACTACCCTCCCCTGGCTGAAACCAGAACTGCTCAGACGAGTGTCTGGTGGAAAGGAGTGACCCCAGCTCCCAGGTGAACCCAAAATGCTGAGGGCAGGGAGGGTTGATTCCCCCGTTGCTCAGAGGTTCCTGAGCACTGTGGGCTGCAGCCAGGTGTCACCCTCTGGGCCAGTGGGGCTGTGGGTTGGACACCCTGGGAAGGTTTCCTTGTGTGCTGGGTGTTCCTGGGAGGGGAGCCGGTGGCACCAGGGTGGTGTGCCAAGGCACGTCAGCGCTGCTCCCAAAGCAGCGAGCTGTCTGTGCCAGACGTGTTTCTCCAGCAGCAGGAATGCAATGGGGGCTGTAACTTCCCCTGAGAGGTGGCCAGGCCCTGCCTTGTGCTCCGAGTGATGTTGTTGGTGGGAACTGGCTCTTAAATAATATTCTGAGTGGATGTATGGAGTGGGGCTTTGCTCTCTTGCTTTTGGGATGATAATATAATGTAATATAATACACATATATATAATATTATTAATAATGCTGTTCTTATTCTTTCCAAAAGCTCAGTTTTGGAGGGATTCCTGTACCAGGGAAGCCAGGAACCTTTCAGAGGAAAAATTTCCATGGATGCATTGAGAACCTTTATTACAACGGAGTCAATATAATTGACCTGGCCAAAAGACGCAAACCTCAGATCTATACTGTGGTAAGAGGCAGTACCATGTGCTCTCCTTCTTTACTTCCATGCTGCTGGTGCTCTCTTAGTGCTGTTGGCTGCACTGAATGAGCAGAGTTCAGATCTGGATAGCTGTGGGCATAATTAGCTTGTTAAAATGATGTTGCTGAGGCTAACACCAGCCAGCACTGGCTCCTGTGGTGAGAGTTATTGAAAGACACATGTGGAAACCAAAGCATTTCTCTAAATTTCCTGGTGTATTAGAATTTGCTTGGAGAAACTTGTAAACTATTTTTTTCAAGATTAAAATGCGTATATTTAATGGCATGATAGAAGTCACAGAGATTTTTCTTTTCCTAGTTAACTCAGATAAAATCTTATTTTCTGAACCATTCTCTATCACTGTTGGGAAGTACATCACTAGCAAAATTCTACTTTGATACTTCAGTTCATATTATAGAGGAGAAAAAATGCTCCTTTTATTACTGGAAATAGTTTCCTTTGTGCTACTCCTTATATTCAGTATATTGACAGTTCTGAGAACCACTGACCTTGTACTAGTGTCTCTAAATGTGGCATGGTAGAGGTAAAACAAGAGGAACTACAGTCTTACCCAGCTTGGTAACATAAACCACAAATACAACTTAAAATGTAATAATGTGCAAAATTACAGATATATTTGAATATATCACAAAAATAACGAACACTTTATTGTGCAAAAAGAGTGAACTACACTCCCATGAAGCTTTGACAAATTGTACATAATTCAGCTCTCTGTTCGGCTTGTGCCTCACTCCTGTGCTGTGCTTTGATAAATGCCTTTTGGCTAACATTGTGTCTTTGGAGAACACATGGAGATGAAACTGCTTCTGGCTCCCATGGCATCTTCTAGTTTGTAGCAATGTGTACGAACACACTGAACCTAAAACAAAGCAAGCCAGAAGACCAAGGAAGTTCCTTCTGCGCTTTCCCTGCCTAGGGCAAGGCAGAATACACAGGGAGCTGGAAAATGGAAAGGTGATGGGTGAGAAGTTCCACACTGTGTTGCTGGCAGTCAAGGCTGCATCCAGGATATACTCCCCTGGGACCGAGAGACTTTGCTTTAATAATCGTGAGTTTGATGGTTCTGACTGAGGACTCAAAGGCACAAGTCTTAGGAAGTGTGTTAAATTGCCCTTCCCCTCAGCTTACTTTCTTAGAGGGGAGCAAAGAGCCCTGGTCTGCTTCTTAGGTCATTAAACAGCTGGTTGTTTTGCTGGCTGGATAATGGGAAGGCCTTTCTAAAGGGGAAGAGGAAAACTTTGCAATGCACTTTTTCTCAGAAGGGCATTGTCTGGGTGTAAGTGGCCCCAAGCAATGAAACTCTTGTTATCACTACACTTGGTTCAGACAATGCTAGATGAAAGATCTAAGAATCCAGCTCCTTTTCTCAATTTAAGGTTGTGGAGATGGATGGATGTGCCTCCATCCTTCAATCTCTTTCACATAAGGGATGATTTAAACACCATAGTTTCCAGAGGCGGGCCACTGTACTGCATTTTTCAAGGTTTATGAGCTGCTCTGTGCTGTGTCTGTGACACTTGGGTATGCAAAGTGCATGGAAAGCTTGCCACGCTCAGAGTGCCTCATAATCTTAGATGAACACCCTTCTATAGGATATGGGCCCTGTAAATCTGTTCTCCAACATTGTTTGCATCCCAGCTATTTCTCTCCTCTAGCAACTCTCAGGTCATGCAGGCTGATCCCCTTTGCCTTTTCTGCTCTTCCCCACTCCTTAGCAATTAACTTCCTCAAATTAAAATAACCTGTTCTTGTTAAATGTAGTCTTTTGCCTGCCAGAGTTATTCTCCACTAAATGCTTTTACTCAAAATGTGTTGAGGTTTTCAAGCAACAAGCTCTATCTGCAAGGATCTGCAAGCTTCTCTGCTTCATGTGTTTGTGGTCACTAAGGTTGTCTGGAGTGGAAATGCAATGAAAGGATCAGCACAGAAGAAGAATTAAATGTAGCAGGGTCTTGGAACTACTGCTTCCAAAAATGTGTTGTATACTTATGTTGTCTCCCCACAAGTTGGAGATCACCTGAGATGGTTCTGCATTGTTAGTCCCCAAAATACCTTTGTCTCCTAGCGAGAGAGAATTGCTGACAAACTGGTTGGTTTGGGATTAGAAAGCCATTAATGCTTAGACACATCAGTTTTTGCCTCCAAAGGCAGGCAGACTTCAGCACTCACTCTCTGCTTCACTCTGTGCCTTTGTGAATGTTGCCACAGTCAGTGAGCCAAACCTGGGGATTTTCATACCCATCAGCTTTGGGTTTTTTTAACTTTTGACATCTTTCACACAAGCAGGACAATGATACACCAGCTTTAGAGGTATAGATTTCCTCTTATGATGCAGTTCCTCACCCGTATAAATAATGGTCCCAAATCAGCTGCATTTAAAGTCAAAGGAAGAAACTACAGATTGTCAATAACAGAGTGCTGTAGTTTGTATCGTACTCATGGGTGGTGGCTGTGATTATCATTCTGGCTGTTCTTTTCTGTAACTCATTTGCAGTTTTCAGACTTGCAATAAATCCGCTTGAGAAGGCATCTCAAGATAACGAGGCAGCCTGTCTCTTGGAACTGGAACTTGCCTTCAGAATTCCATTTTTGTGTCGCCTGATACTTAACCTTCCTACATAGCCCTGTCTATTTGGACAGGCTATTTTTCTTCTCTCTGGGGTTTCTTCTGTCCCTGATGGCATGTTGTGGGCTTTGAGGTTTTCTTGGATTTTGTTTCTTTTTTTCTTGATTTTTTTTTTTGGTTGCTGTGTGGGGTTTTCTTGGTGTATGGTTTTTTGTTGTTGCCTTGTTTTGTTTGTTTGGGGTTTTTTGTTCGTTTTGTTTTCCCTCCCCTTGATCATTGAATGTGGAGCAATGATAGGGGATCTTTTATGTGCTTTCCAAGCGATTACTGGTTTTAATTGCTAGAGGTTATGAGAAGTCAGATTTCTGTAATTAACCACTGTCATGGTCATGGACCCTTGGGAAACCTCAGAAAATGCTTTAAAATAATAATCTAAAGGTTTGCCCTATTTACTAGCTTTCTTCTCAGCACAAGAGAAGTGCGGACTGCTCGTTATGAGAAACTGTACAGCAGTTACACTTCTTGGGCAATTAAGTAGGGGCAAGAAAATATGCAAGTAAGAGCCACATTTACAAGAAGTGGAAGGGGAATTGTTCTTCACAGACAGCTATTTGACCTTTTGATATCTGGGACGAAGAAGTCTTCATTGAGGGATTTTGTGCTTGTTAAGAGTGTGTGTAGATGCAGGAGGAGATGGGACAAGTTTTAGTAAGATAAATCCATCGAGAGTTGCTAAGTACATCAGGTTGAGGGAGTAGATAAGAGAAAAAAATAGCTATAGGATCCTGAAAATATAGGATGCTTTCCACCAGTGGTTACTTAATGCTAGATTCTGGTTGCACCTTTAGAAACTGCTCAAATGTGACCCGTGGCCAGGGTCTTAAGTTGTTTTTGTGCTTCACTGATTTGTGATGCCAAAATGGGAAGTTGTCTAGCTGATGAAAAGAAATTAAGAGGTCATGAAAAGATGCTGTGTTTGGCCTTCTCAGTGTTCCACCCTACTTACTCACTGAAATTGAGAAAAACATGATCTCCCTTTCTCTTCCATTACCTCTGGCTAATAGAAATTGGAGTTGCATTTTTATTTAGCAGAGGAAGCCCTGCGCTGACTCGAGAGGAGAGCAGGGTACTGTAAGGCAGAAGTTGTCAGCTCTCAGGTACACTTGAATTTCTACGCTGGCCTGCCATGTTGAATTGTGAGAGTGGCAGCTCAGCACAGCAAGGGATGTGGTGACATGTAAATGTATCACTGTAGTGCCTTGGGGAAATAACCAATTGCCAGCATCAAAGAGCAAGGAGAGATACCTAGTGACAGGAGAATGTAAACTAATAATTCATTCCCTTTATAGAGAATCCAAACATGCTATTTTATTAAGGTGATTCGAGATACCTTCATCTTGAGAAGAATTTACTTGTCTGCGAATGTCTCATTCTACCAAAGTGCTCTGGCAAGTGTTGATCTATCTGTGAATATCAGGCTGGTGATTTGTGAAAGCCCCTTCTAGGGTTTAGAGAATCATGAGTTAGATTCTTTTTCTTATTTTTTGAGCTCCAATCTGACTACAGGAATCATATGTAAAAAATAGTGGAAGTTTTTAGAGATATTTTTCACAACTTCCTGTGGACTAAGTTGAGTTTCTAAAAAAAATAAGTTTTATTCAATTATTTAATGAAAGTGTTGAGTCACACAGTTAAAGAGAGAACTGAATTTGCTATTTTTTAGATAAGGCAGGTGAACTCAGATTCCAGAAATATTTGATTCCTTTAAAAATAGGTTTTTATATTTTTTTCTATCTTTCCATGTGCTCTCTGGGTCTTCAGAGGAATATCCTTTGCATTCTACCTGCAGTGTGGAATAGCAAGGAGGCCTATATAAATAGCATTCATTCTAAGGGTCTATTTTATTGTTGCTGAAGGGTATAACAGGATTATTTTGAAAGAAATTAAGTGTGTCACCTCAATCGAGGTCTTGAAATAAAGTCTATTTAAATGACATCTTTTCCATTGATTTCAGTTGGCTTTGTCCACAATTCTAAAGAGTTTCAGTGTGCAAATATATAATCCAGCACATAGCTGCATTAATAAACTCTCCTTGATACAAAAGTTTCTTTGTATTAGGATTTTGATAGTTGTGATGACAACAAGTGAAACAAGTCTTCTGGGGAGGGAGACCATATTTTTAATAAGACTGGATGACGTGCAGAAAAAAATTACATGTTTCTGAGCAAACAAGGCCTTTTTGAGAGTCATCAGCCTTCAGCAAATTACAGGTTAGAAACAATCGTTCAGGGTTTAATTTATTACATTATCTGGATAGTCAAATTGAATGAATAGGGCAGTTAGTGCCTGCTGAGCAGAGGAGGATGTTTCAAGGTGGGAGGTGATAAGGCTGTTAGTCCCTGCAGAAGAGGAAGAGAGATGGCTAATTATTGTCATAGGAGTTAGCAAGGGATAAGGAAAATGGGAGAAAATGTAATTTTCTGCAAAGCCAAGGCTTTAGTGCATTTTTTAAGGTCTTATTCCAATTGCTAAGGCCTTAGGAACTCTGTGGCACTTGGCATAACAGAAAGGGGCAAGCTGAGCCCATCACAGTCAAGAGCCTGGATTGTGTGCAGTTCACACCAACCATTTAGGCTGGTGCTGTGCTATGATATACAGATAATTGGAATTTAAAAGAGGAAAATCTATTAAAGGAAAGTAATGCATAAAAAAAGAAAAAAGCTGATAGAAATTGCTTTCTATACACTTTTCTATTTTAAGGTAGATGTGGTTCTGTTTTCATAATAATAATGAAGAAAAAAATCTCCTTGCTGCTGTGTTTTGTTCCAGGCAATAAAAACTAATAAGCTGTAGCTCACTTTACCTTGAAGTGGAACAAAAATTGGGCTTGGACTGTAATAATTTGCCAGTTGGATCTAAGACATCTATCTTATTCACTTCTAGCAAGGTGAATTTGAAAGCCTGGCTTCATTCCTACTTGTTGCTTAAAGTGAATATTCCCCCCTCACCAGGAAATTGGGCCTGGATGAGATCTTGGGAGGAGACATAGCCAGGACAGCTGACCCACACTGACCAAAGGGATATTCCACACCAAATGAGTCTGCTCAGCAATAACAGCCAAGAGCAAAAGGAAGGGGAGAGGCAGTTATTATTGTGGAGCAACTTCTACACGTGCTGAAACTCTGCTTCCTAGGAAGTAGCTGGGCATCACCTGCTCGTGGAAAGTAAAGATTAAGTCTTTTGTTTTCCTTTGCTTCTGTGTGCAGCCTTTGCTTTTGCTTTACTAAACTGCCTTTCTCTTGACACAAGAGGGTTTTCTTCCTTCTTTATTTTCTCCCTCCACCTCATGAAGATGGGAGTGATAGAGGGCACTTGGTGGGCACCTGGCATCCAGACAAAGTCCACCACTGAGAGAAAATATTAAGTGGTCACTATGTTGTGTGTGTGTGTGGTTTTCCTCCTGTGGTCTTTTTCCCCCTTTTCCTGTCTCTCTGAGAAAAACAGTGTAGGATGTTTCCAAAGCATTCCTATATTTGCTCCCATCTTTTGTCAACTCTTAACTATTGAGCCATGTAATGAAACAATAATGTACAGTCACTATGGGCATAAAAATGGTAAAATCCTTCGTTCTGCTTCTGGCCAGTGACACATTCAGCTTAGGAGTCTGAGATAAAGAACATTTGGAAAGGTCCAGCCAAGCATCTAATCCCTGATTCTCTCATGGTCACAATGTTTCAGTTTTTTCAAAGCCTTCTCTATTTTGTTAGATGTTACTTTCTCCTCATTGGGAACATTATCTTAATGTAAACAACTTAAATCACTGTGATAAACAATTAACATTTTATTGGAATTGATGATACATACAGTAAGTGGAGATAGGGCAGTTCTGTGTTACGAGATTGATTACCACAGGGCTGTATTAGTTTCAATGTAATTTGAATCAGGAAAGCTTTCAGATTTCCATATTGAAATTTTGCTCAGAGAAACAGAAACCCATCTCAGTATAGAAACTCTCTTAAAGTATGGTCCCCTGCTCTTGAGGTGGACTGGTTGCTCACTCAGTGGACTCATCCTAACTCAAGGAACACCGTCTGCCTTGGTGCTCCCATATCCTGTTAGAAGACAGTTTGCAGCAGTATTTTAGAAGGCTAGAGCTGGTATCTCACTTTGATTTGCTTTTCATTTAGTGTTCAGCATGGTCTTGAGAAGTATTTGAAATGTATGTGGGTCTCCTGACATTTGTTCTGCTTGAGAGAGTTAATTTAAAAACAGGGCTTGAAGGAACCTCCCTCATTCTCAAAATCCAGTTTCCCAGAGTTGAATGCCAATTTTTCATCTTATCCTTTTAAAACTGCATCAGAGGTCACCTTTTTCTTCTGTTACTCTACTTGCAAATTTGTCTGGAAACTCAGTCCCTTCACAGCTAGAAGTAGTCCTCTAATTTCCAAGCTGGAGATATTCTTGCCAGTTTACCACATTTGTATCTCAGCCAGGCCTGGGATCTTAGTCCTACCTGTCATATGAAATCATCCTTTCTAATCCTCTGCAGAAAGCAAGATATCCTTTCATTGGACAGTATCCATAGAGTGATTAATGAGGAAAGTTTAAGTGCCCATTTGATGCTCTAACCTGCAGGTAGAATGAGAGCTCAGAAATACTCATTTATTGTTCTTTCTTTTCAAGCTGTGATCTTGGCCTGGATCCTCTGGTAGGCTAAGTGCTGAGGATTTCAGTGCAGCTGTCAGTTTGAATAATTTCCCCAGTGCATATTATTTTTGATTAGTATTCTCTGAGAGCAAGGAGGATGTATAAGGAACTTGTTACCAATTGCCCTGACTATGGTGTTGTCTTCTCTCTTCATTGAACAGTACATAATACTACATGAAAAAAGGCCAGAAAAGACTGAAGTGGTTCATTAAAGTTATACAGGTTTTATTGAAGTCACTGGAAAGTCTCCAGTCAGTTTTGGATAAGGTTTATGGCTCAGAGGATCTTCTATGCAATCCACTTTTATCCTCATCTCTTAGCAACTGTGTTCTTCCATTCTCTTTTAATAGGAGAAGCTCTGATTCTTCTTTAAAATGCTGTAACATGATGCTGCTTGTTCATTCAGTATCTCACTTGAACAAGAACCACCTCTAAAGCTGTACCCTGCCTGCAGAAGTCTGGGCTGCTTCCACCCTTTTCTTGAGACAACTGTCATGGCAGCCAGTGAAAAAAAATTGCAAGTATCTCCATTGCATTTCTAAGTTCAGAAGTTTTTTCTTGTAGGAACAATAAGAACTATTTTGTAAAGATTTCACTGCTTGTTAGAGGAGTCGTTAATCAGTCTGGAGATGGACTCAATGGAATTCTCAAATGCCACATGATAGCTAGAGTTTCCAGCAGCTGGGTAGAGCTGAGCGTCTCCTTTATTTTCCCTAGGGATTAGACTGTTCTTATCCCATTTCCTAGCCAATGAGCTTTTACTTTTCAGTTAAATTGGGTTCAATTATAAAATCAAGTGTCTGCCAGAAATCTGGCATATACCCTGGAGAGTTCCAGAACTGCTGCCAATTAAAGCAAAATGCTTATGATCAGATGAAGGTTTAGAGGGAGCTGTTTACTTTTCTGACTTAGACCTGCTGGAATAATTTGTTTGAGAATAACATTCAGGGCAAATTTAACAGTTTTTGTAAAGGGAACCTATCCCACTTCAGTGGACAAATGTTTTTCAAGGTAACAGTTGTGTATTTCCTTTTCAGATTTTCATGTTACTGTCTCTAGGAAGGTAGACAGGTTGGTCAGTGTAAGGATGTCAGCAACTATTGTTGGTGTGTATTAACTACATCATCTGGCTTTGCTCTGGAATGCTGCTTTAAGGTGTTTCCCTCCTAAATTAGTCAGTTGAATTAAGTTCTTCTGGCATCAGTTGCTTTATTCAACATTTTTTTTTCTTTTTCATTTTCTTTTCTTGTTCTTTTTTTACAAATTCTGGCTAGTTTTTAGCTCTGACGGCAATTACTTATGGCCCTTACATCATGGAGGTCTCAATTTTCGAATAAGAGTAACAGAAATACCTTGTGAAAAGAACGCCCCCCAAAAGGGAGACACACCTCTTGTCTGTACCCCAAATTCACCTTTAATCCCATTTACACAGAATATTGCAGCACCACCTTTGTGCATTTCCAGCTGCCTATTCTTGTGATTGATGGAATCACACCTGCTCTGCTTCAGTTTAGACAATGGAGAAGCTGAAGTTGGACTTCAGAGCTTGAAGTCTCACCAGGTTAAGCAAGGGAAGAGATGGGCAGGTCCTGTCCGTATGTCCCAGCATTGGCCCTGTAGTCAGCACTCTTTGCTGATCATGTCTCAGGATGGGACTGTTATGATCCAATTATGATTATTATTAAGGTTCTTCAGAAATTCCTCTGCCCAAATTAAGGTGCAAACGAGACCATATGCCAGTGACAATAAATATGGGTTTTATTGATGGTAGATATGAGAGAGAGAGAGAGAGAGAGAGAGAGAGAAAGAAAGAAGTAGAAAATAGGTGGGGGGAGACAGAAAGAAAGCGACAGGGACAGAATAAGGAAAATAATAACCACTCCGTGGATCCCAATGATGTTCTGTTGATCCTCTCCAGCTGGGCTTCTTGGTGGTGAAGGTCCCCCCGAGGAAAGCGGAAAGCGTGGAATCTGATGGGTATATGTGCTCAGGCTGGGCAGGCATGTCCGGGCATGTCCCCCTGGGGGAGGGGGCAGTCTCTTACAGCAGCCTCTGGGTCTCTTGCATCACTGCAGTCCTGTGGGGCAAAGCCTCTCATGCATGTTTCGTGGATTTTGTGGGGTTGGGGGTTCCACAGCTGGGCCAGTTTGTGTAATTGGAGGATGGGCGTTTATTGCCTCTCAGCAGAGGTTACACCATGCACCCAAAAACCTCCTCCTCCCCCATCGGTTGGGGGGAGTCTGTGTAAACCTGGCTTCTGTGAGCTGTGCTCTCCCCCACCACCCCAAATTCAGCTGGGATCAAAGCTGGAGGCTTTGGTCTATTGTGGATGCATACCTTTCCTTCAGCCTGAGCTGATTGAACAATAGGTTTCCTTTAATCTAATCAGCAGTTTTCAAGGAGGTTTCTGTGGCTGTAGCTTCTTTAAAACTTTATATCAATGTTTGAGGCATAAACTATTTTCAGTCTCTGACAGGGACTTCTGTGGCATGAATTGCTAGCTAGAGTGAATGACTGGAATGTTGCTGAGTTTATCAAGGTGTCACAGCAATCCATGGATTTAGGACTAGTTGCACGAGTTCAGAATCTCATGTCAAATGCAGACAGAAATTTTACCTTACCTTGGGGCCCATGCCTGTGCATCAGGGATGCTTTGCTATGGTGCTGCTGCAAACAGCTGAAAGGATATTTAACTACACAAGGTCTTTAGTGGCTTGTTTTAAGGTTTTCTGAAAGTGTGTTGTGCACTGCAAAATGTTTTTTCATTTTAGCATTTGTCCTCTTCTGCACCATTAATTCGGTCTAGGCATAGGTTGTTCTGCTGCTAGGTAAAATCTGGAAAGCTTTGAGACAAAAATCGTACCTGAATTCTTTACTGTGAGGATGATGAGCTACTGGAAAAGGTTTCACAGAGAAGTTGTGGCTACTCATCCCTGGAAGTGTTTAAGCCTGGTTGGATGGGGCTTTGAGCAATCTGGTCTAGTGGAAGATGTCCCTGCCTATGGCAGGGGGACGGGAATGAGATGAGCTTTAGTGTCCCTTCAAACCCAAACTATTTTATGATTAATAAATGTCTTACAACTTTGTGTGGAGTGCTTGAATCACTGTAAAGCTCTAAAATTCCAAAGAAAAATAGTCTCTGTAATTTTAAACTTTAAAACGTTCTAGAGAAGGTTAACTGTATTTATTTATAATGCTGCAGTTGACTGTCTTTGTTTTCTGCAATTTGGCGTCAATTTGATTAAAAATTGAGGTAGAAATATAGTGATAACAATAGCAAAAAAATTTGTGGCATCTCTCCATGGAGGCAAATCCCAGCAGGTAATAGAAACTGTTTGAAGGCTGAGACCAAATTTCTGTCCTACTTCCCACCTGAGTAATGTTCAGTGGAGTTCAGATAAGCTTTGGATTATATCTCAAAACACATTCTAATATGATATAGCCAAGGATTCCTTTTGCCAAATCTGGTAGGGAGCATTCTGAACCTAACAGGTACAATGCAAATAGCTCCACATAGATAAATATCTATCAAGGATTGTTTCATCCACTGATAACTTTGTCTATTTCTGGCACCTTATTTTCCATTTAAAAAATAAAGACTGGAAAGACATTTGAAAGTGATGGGGAACAGTTCCATCATCTGGCTGAGATTGCAGAGAGGAATTCCCCAAGCACTGTGCAACTTCCTGCACATCCATCAAGTGCTGTTCGTTATAATTATCCTGGTAGAGTGGGGTATGGTCTCTGATGAGAAGTGTTATAATGGAGAAAGCCTTATACGCCAATGTTTTTATCAGATTACAGTTGGTATTTTACAAAGCAGCCAAGCTCAAAGGAGCTGGCTGCAACAATCTCCTGGAGTGGCTTTGAAAGACGCGGCTCCTTAAGTGCATCCCAGCTTTATATATTGTTAAGGTTTTATACCATGGCCTGATTGACCTGGTGGGGTAACCTACAGTGCCTGAGCAAACTGGTGGAGTCATTTCTTCCGCCAGCTACCAGTGATAAGTGCTGGTGCAGATTCTGCTGAATGCTTTGAATAAATGTGCTGGTCTTCTGGGCAAATTTGTACCATTGATTTCAGGGCTGGGTGACTGAGATAATCAACTAAGGTGTGGTGTTGCTAAGGACATTTGGTTTCATTTAGATCCTTCTAAGGACTATGGTTTTTTGATCCTCAGCATTTGGGATAAAAGTAAAATTTTGAAGTTAGATATGTTTTCCCATCATGGACAGATGCCTTTCCTATTGATTTCCAAAGATATGTGTCTGAATAACAATACCTATTTCAGCCTTAAGGGCCATTAGAAATCCAGTGAGCTTATTTAACTAAAGATATTTTGGGATGACTGAAAAAAAAAATCATGCTGATTATGTTTGATTTTTTTTTTTTTT